>JBAIZL010000002.1:47606728-47714228 GCA_036971475.1 Prosapia bicincta
TCATTGAAAGTTGTTTAAGTTTTTATAATTTTTTTTTATGTGAGAGTACTTCTAGTTTTATGCTTATTTATACTGTAATATATATATTTTTTTTTCAGGCTTGATGAGGGAAACAAATCAGTTGGAGAAACATTGCAACAAATGAATAAACATGACACGATGTTCAACTGGCTTGTCATTTGTTCAAGGATTATCTCGAGTGCTCGAATAAATAATGTTTTTTTTTTTGGTTGGTCTAGGTAATAATTGCCTTTAGTATTATATATTACATGTTTCCTTTTACTTGTCCAGGCGAAAAATTAAGATATTTAGATCGAGTTCTAGAATCGAATCTTGTAACAACATTTTACCCATGTGTGAGTTTGTATATTTGCCTTAATTTAAAGGTGAAGTGCTTATTTCCAAAGCTCAGAGTATTTACCTTTCTAATGGGCAGAACAGATATTCCCTAAGTGTTTTCCAATACTTCCGTTTGGGGTTTTAAGGACGACTTTACAGTAATACTGGTAATTTATAACGCAAGTATTATTTTTAATATTTTCCATTTACATTAATTAAAATTGGTAGTTAGAGTACTTTGTTCATATTTTTGTATTATAGAGTATTTATCATTCTCTTTATTTTTATATGGTAATAAAATAACAATAAGATTCACTGTTGTACATTTGTAATAGTCTCCCCAAATAGAGAGTACGTTTATGAGAAGTACTTATCTAGCTGGAAGCAGATTTAGCATTGCGTCAACTAGAAATACTCTCCTGCAGCTCTCTTCCTTCTCATATGACCTCTTACGCTCACCCCTTCTCAAAACTGTGTGTGGACATTGTTTTTTTCTCAAACCGTGAATATTAACCCTGGTGTTAACAATATATGCGTATTAACCTTTATTTATCTTCAATGCGCGATGTACTGACTACTAATGGTAAAAAAAATATCAGGTGTAATACATAAACTACCAAGAGCCCATTCCAAAGAGCATAAAAGTTGTAATACACCCCGGCCAGTACAAGTTAGTAACTGCATTCCACATAGAACAAATAAAAGCATTCTACTTAACACGATGGTACCTTTATGGAATCATTTATAAATGTTGATGAAGCTAAGGATGGAATTCCTATTCTTAATGCGAATCCATTACTAATTTTAAAAATTGGTAAATAATAACACAAAATTGGGAATTAAACGTTATTTAATATAAATATCTAGAAATAATTTGTATTTAAAAACTTTTAAACCAAAATTGTTTCAGATATTTCTGTTAGGTACATATTTTCTTTAATTATGAATTTTCATAATTTCCTTAACATGTAAACTATTAAATTTACTTCCAAATTTATTTCAACTGTACAAAGTTATATTAGGTAATTATATTTGAATAAATAACGTAATCAATATGTAAGCTAATTCTAAAATCCCAGCTTTACGATTTTACGTAAGAAAGAGCCAAACTGAGCACGTAATTCAACATGAGGTAGGATCAAAAGGTAATCGAAAGGTTAGGGACATCACTAAGAAACATCTCCTCGAGGAAAATCCATCTCTTCCTTTGAATACGAATTACCTTATAATGTTTCGCCCTTTGAAATGCAAATTAGGATTGGTTTTGTTTAAGAAGTTTTTAGCGTATGTAAATGTAATTTGTTGCATCACATTGATTTAACTAAACAGTTTCAATGCTACATGCTTGTTTTACCATTAAATACGACTTTTTTATGGCCCATTCTATAGAACCTAATTTTGTAATATATTTAAATGTGTAGTCAATAACGGTTACGCATGATTAAACAAAAATTTTGTTTTATGATTCAAACAAATACACTATATATGCACATATGTATTCACCTATGTATGCACATGCTTCTTCGCCCATGTATTCACATATGTATTTACCTATGAATTCACATATCTATTCATTTATGTTTTCACCTATTTATTCACATATGTCTTCGCCCATGTATTTACATATGTATTTACCTATGATTTCACATAATATGTATTCACTTACGTATTCAGCTATTTATTCACATATGTCTTTGCCCATGTATTCACATATGTATTTACCTATGAATTCACATAATATGTATTCACTTATGTATTCACCTATTTATTCACATATGTCTTCGCCCATGTATTGACATATGTATTTACCTATGAATTCACATAATATGTATTCGCCTATTTATTCACATATGTCTTCGCCCATGTATTCACATATGTATTTACCTATGAATTCACATAATATGTATTCACTTTATATTCACCTATTTATTCAAATATGCCTTCGCCCATGTATTCACATATGTATTTACCTATGAATTCACATAATATGGATTCACTTATGTATTCACCTATTTATTCACATATGTCTTCGCCCATGTATTCACATATGTATTTACCTATGAATTCACATAATATGTATTCACTTATGAATTCACCTATTTATTCAAATATGTCTTCGCCCATGTATTCACATATGTATTTACCTATGAATTCACATAATATGTATTCACTTATGTATTCACCTATTTATTCACATATGTCTTCGCCCATGTATTCACATATGTATTTACCTATGAATTCACATATCTATTATTTATGTATTCACCTATTTATTCACATATGTCTTCGCCCATGTATTCACATATGTATTTACCTATGATTTCACATATTATGTATTCACTTAAGTATTCACCTATTTATTCACATATGTCTTTGCCTATGTATTCACATATGTATTTACCTATGAATTCACATAATATGTATTCACTTATGTATTCACCTATTTATTCACATATGTCTTCGCCCATGTATTCACATATGTATTTACCTATGAATTCACATAATATGTATTCACCTATTTATTCACATATGTCTTCGCAAATGTATTCACATATGTATTTACCTATGAATTCACATAATATGTATTCACTTATGTATTCACCTATTTATTCACATATGTCTTCGCCCATGTATTCACATATGTATTTACCTATGAATTCACATAATATGTATTCACTTATGAATTCAAATATTTATTCAAATATGTCTTCGCCCATGTATTCACATATGTATTTACCTATTAATTCACATAATATGTATTCACTTATGTATTCACCTATTTATTCACATATGTCTTCGCCCATGTATTCACATATGTATATACCTATGAATTCACATAATATGTATTCACTTATGTATTCACCTATTTATTCAAATATGGCTTTGCTCATGTATTCACGTAAGTATTCTTATGTAAAATATTCGGGAATATTTTTTATAAAAAACCATTATTTTTCCGGTCAATAATATTTTGGTCTGGTATTTCCTTTATAAAATTTCATTTAATTTTATTTACTTTTACACAAAACATTTAATAAGAGACGCTTGCCTACAGTAGCACTTATTTTATTTTCAATGAGATCTACAGTTTCAATAGATGAGTCCAATTGACAATTTAAATTGTAGACATGTGCTATCAATACAACAGTGTCACATGTTAATTCATGTCAAGTGTGTAACTAGTAGCTCAATTTGTAGATAGAATTAGGTAGTATTAGTTTTACTTAGGTAATTATTACACTCAACTATACTTTATAACTATCCGTATTGCATGTCTAAATAGCAGATGCATGTAGAAAAGGATATATTGTAAATAATTGATTTTTCAGATATAATTGATCATAACATATAATTTAATTTAAACAGTCATTTATCAATGAACACATAAATAAAAATTTATTACTTTAATTAAAATTTTAATTAGATCTTTAAGGCCGAGTCAGTAAAATATTTCCTTCAAACAGACGTTAACATTAGCTAGAGTCAAATATGTTTCAATTTTATCATAAAAGAAAACATATTCTAATTGCAAAATGTTTCATTTAAAATGCGGAGTATTTTTAATACTTGAATAAGTAGTTCAATTCAAGTTCAAGGGAAAAAATCATGTGTCTTAGTAAATAAAGTTACATAGAGTTATTGAAAAAAATATCTATATTAGGAGAACTGATTAAATTGTTAAGATCTATTTAAAAAATAGTATTAATATGAATTGAAAATTGCATAATTTCAATCTACTATGAGTAAGAGATGATGAAAAATGTGTATAACAATTTGTTTTATTTGATTGTATAGTGTTACAAATTCACTAAAATAATAATTATACTTTATTTTTATTTTCTTTGAGTATATTAATAGGAATTCAATGAATAACATTAACAATTGCTTTATATTATTTAATCCATAAACTATTTTTTACGAGAAAAAAATATACATATAATAGATCTATATATACTTCTACTAAAGTGAGACCAAGTTAAAAGCTGTATTTTATGTCTTGGAAGATACTGTTGCATATTTAACAATAAAATAAAATAAATAAACCAACTCAATTACAGTAGGTTTTGTCGTTTAACGAAATTAGAAAGCCATCATTTTCATTTTTGCACGCGTCCCCTCCAATATTTATTCTATCCACAACTACTGCATCATGGTTTCTGGCGTCACTTTCTTCTTCGTCTTCTGGAAATCCATTTCCAGGTTTTTTTTAACATCTATGGCCATTCTTTTCATACATCTATACCAGGAGCATTGTTTGCAGTGCCTGAAAGTGGCGTTTCTTTATTAATTATATCTTCGACCGAATCCGTTTTTAATCCTGTGATGTGCAAAGTGTAAAAGTTCCAGGAGCTATAAAGTCTCTTCATTTTCCAACAGTGCTGTTCATAGGTTGATTTTTTGTCACTATTTCCTTAAGTGACTGTTGATGACACTTCCTGTACTTCTTTCATGGAATATATGTTTATAATAATTTCCGTTCCAGTCAATGTATTCCAACATAACTCTTTAAAATTCCTCTCTCAAAACCTACTGCAACATATTCTGTTGCAATATAATAGCTTACCGAAAACATTTGTGTAAGGGTCATCCTAATTCTCGCTAATTTCACCAATAACGTTGTCAAAAACTCTGAAGGAAGAGTTACAACGTATGAAAATAATATTTTCGTATTATAATCCTCAATAATTTTACTACATTTGCTAAACCGATGTTTTAAATCTATGTTTTTACGAAAATCTATAATAGAGCGAGGCAGTGTCTTCATCTCAGACCGTAGTCAACGATAAAATATTCTGAGAAAACTTGTTTCTTCTTGAAGCATCTTGTATATCCTCTAAATATTTTCTCATTACGTATACTTTTCCTGGTTGAATTCGGTTCTCCCTGAAAGTGTACATATTAATTTAATTTTAATTCGCTTTTCCCATGTGGTATTTTAGACTTATAAACATGAGGCATAATTTTAAGGAATACGATGGCCGTTTTCAGTTGATTATTTCAGAATAAACAAGTTATGTAATCAAGATATTCTTGGCTTGAAGATTTTATATTCTTCCATCTTCATTTTGTCTCTGAACTAAATTCCTTTTTTCTATCCAAATACTCTGTATGTTTGAAAGGTATTAAAACTAAAACATAAATAACTACTAGTCACTGAAATACAATCAATATCTTATTCACATATTACCCTCGTTCCAACAGGTCTCTTTAAGACGTTAATTACACATTTACAGTGAATTAGATGCATATTTCGAAGTTCGGCAGGTAATCCAAGAGAGGGAGGTTTTTCATTTTAAATTCTTTCTTTTCCTACTTTAGTTTCATTGCTTTTCATAAGTGAAACTTTGTGCTTCAGTTTCTGTATTTTCTTTTCCTATTTGTCATTATAAAATCCGTATATGTCTTTTGTTACCAATATAACATAGTACATTTTAGATTCCTACTTATCGAAGCGGATGCATTGTCACTCATTCTCTTCTTTTTCGGTTTAACATAGCCTACCTATCGTTTATCTAAGCTTTTTTATCATTTAAAGTCTTATATCGTTTACAGTTACCTATACTTTCTTCGTTTTAGTTAAGTATTTCTATGAGACTCTTCTACATATTTGTGGTAGAACCAATGTGAATATCTTGCAATAGCATATAACTTCAGAATCATTATTACTTCATATTACAGAAAAGTAGTAAATCTAACTTATAGAAGTGTTGTTACTTCAGTTTCCTTTGTTGGAGATTTCACCTATGTTCCATTTGAACATTGCAACGATAGCCATTGATCAGAGCTGGTGGTAAAGTAAACCGAGTCCCAGCAACATATGTTTTATCACAATAGCCAAAACAGAGTTCTACTCTCAGATATCTGTTATTCCTGAAAATGATCCTTATTTTAGAATGAATAATACACTACCCGATGCCACCTTATCGTTAAAAAGTGACGCAATACAATACGATAAGGAATGTTATTTGTCATAATTTTTAACATCACATTTGGAAACCGGATGCCCTATATGTCACTTAACCTATAATATAATTCTATGTCGGCATTAATTGAGGGTAAAACCTGGGCATGTAGTGGCTTAAGAGTTTGGACTCCGTAGCAATGAAAATAAAGTGTTATCAATTTACTAAAAAACTGTGGTTCTTAATGGTTTCATAAAACAAGCAAACAGCATAGGTGACACACTTTAACAGCCTGTTAAAAAACGATAGATAACGTATTTAAATGTGACTAAAGACTAGCAATAAATTAGAAATGTATTCTCTTTTTGTGCTTGGTTGCACCAATCGTCTGAGTTTTATTTAATAAATTGTAACAACGAAATTAGTTATCTGTCTTTTTACACAAAGGTTTTATCTGGAATGAAGAACGCTATTAGAAGATAGTGAAAAGCCTGAACTCACCCAGATAGATAAAAAAAAAAAAACACCTCAAAGGCAATTATCTTAATGAAACATTTCAGAAGGGGAAAAGAGCTTTATTCGACGCGTAATGATGTCCCTGTTGTTTTTAATTTCTGACCAAAATAACATAGTGTATAAATTGATCTACTCAAGCAGAATATACATAAAGAAATAGTAATTAAAATATAATTAATTAAGTTTAACAAAGTTAAGTGAAATTAAATAAAATTGTATAAAATAGTTTTATAGACAATAGTATTCTTTAGCGTAACTACTTTGACTAGAAATAAATCAAAGGATATTTTTATTATCTATAAGAAAATACAAACTTGTTGTTTTAATAAATAGATAAGAATATCTGAATTATTTTTTTTTTACGATATTTGTATTAAAAAATTTAAACACAAATATAGATATAATTTTTAATTCAACAGACAGCTCCAGTTAATATACTCTCATAGTATTCGATATTAATTTAAACTGTCAATACTAAAGGGGTATTTATTTTAGTTACATTGATTGTTTAATTTTACCAACATAGAAGTACCTCAACATTGTTGAATAATTTCTTGTAATTAGTCAAAATACGTATTTAAAATTAGCTTAGCGTGAAATGTGCATTCAAAGTGTGCTTTGGAGCAAATCAAATGGGTGGAAAGAACTGTGTTGTTGCTTCCATGCGATTTACTCCAAGTACGTTTTCAAATTGAATGCAGGATTCTAAGGGGGGGGAACGCATTTTTTTACACTAATTGCTTTAAAAACAGTCTTTTAATGGCATTTGATTAAGTTTTGGTCTTATGCCAAACATATGTTGAAAAATATGCCAGTGAAAAGTAAAATTAAACTTCTTGAATCTCATGTAAAATACATTTATTGTATGTATTTCAGAAACATTTTTTGACATAAAAATTTCTTGTCAAGCTTTATTGTTTACAGCGTCTGTGTATATTGCCTATTGCTTCTACTTGGAGAAAGAAAAGCATGTGTTTCAAACTCTCTGTGATGGTAAATTGTTGTCGTCATAGTAACCATATTGGTCTAATATTTTCCCCTGCTTCATATTGAACTAATCATCTCTTTGTAAGCTGTTAATTTTCGTTGATGTGAATAAACAATTTTTTAAGAAATGCCTGTAAGTTAACTCAAAACTAAGTTCTCACAGTAAGTCCTATAAAGGCCCTCCGGTTTTATGTAATAAAAACGTCTATACATATGATAAAATAAAAAGAAAAGGGGGCCTTTGTCAAGATATATTTCATACATATATCATGTCGGAATGTTTCTGAAAACGTGTAGCTATCTCAGTGGATGACTAAACTATTTATTGCCCTCTCTGTCGGGCATATTTAAAGTGCGTTTGGGAGGTTTGTTACAAACAAGTAATGTAAAGAAATAATAACATGTAAATTTCTACTAAGATCGACAAAGAAAAACATTATATTAGTTTTTTTTAATAAGTGATTTATATATATATATATATATATATATATATATATAGGCCTATATCATAACCCCAATATTAGATGTCAAAATAAAGCAAAATTAGTCATAAAAATTACCCTAGAATAAAAGAAGTATTTTTTAAAGTTATTTTACGTAACTACGGTGGTAATTGTTGCAACAATTTTGACCACAGCGGAAGATCAAAAAGGAAGACGGAAGGGCTGTACAATGAAAGTGGGCTGAAAGAAAACTTCAAATATAAGAGGGCATTATACCTCTCTATTAAAAAAACATCCAGCTGTCTGTGTGTTTAGTTTTCAAACATGTTGCCATACAGTTCAAATAAAACTTAAAGGCATCAACCTTTTAAAATAAAAGCAATATATTTACAAAAACTGTAATAACAGCAAGTGTCATCCACTACAAATTTTAAAATTGTATTTCTATTTTAGTGGATGAACAACAGATATTTTATTTACGGTGGAAAAATTTAAAACGTTACACACACACACACACACAAACACACACACACACATATATATATATATATATATATATATATATATATATATATATAGAGAGAGAGAGAGAGAGAGAGAGAGAGAGAGAGAGAGAGAAAGAGAGAGAGAGAGAGAGAGAGAGAGAGATCTAACAATCTGAATTAAATGAGGAATATTGCGTGAACATCGTTTCCCTCATGAGAAACTACCAAAATTAGTTTCTTTTTTATAGATTGTTACTATTCCTGCTTTATTTTACTGGTGATTTATTAGTGTGAATATGTAACTTGACGCAACTTTGATGTATTAGAAAACATTGATGAAGTGTTAACACTACAAATGTTTCAAATACTTCTGTAATTTTAACTTTTAATATCTACTTTTTACTCAAGACGATATATTCTATCAACCGAGAACGAAATGTCTAGGAAAGTTTCGAATTTTCAAATACTACAGATATTTTAAAAAAAACTGTATGTAGTTAAATATATAAAATCTATTTTCTATATTGATAGGAGTCAAAAGTTGTAGATAACAGATTAAATGTTGTTTTTTTATTTATTAGTATATATGTATACATATGTGAATATATTTATCTCCGATAATGCAATAGATATGGCCAAGACTAATGAAGCACAACAGCAAATTTGATTCTATAGAAGATACGACACCAACCACTAATATATTTATAATTCCATAAAGAAATAATAAATTCATATAGATATGTAGTAATATAGTTTTTATATTAACTAAATTGTTTTAAATATCTAATGTTTCTTAGGTAGAATCAATATACATATGAATTAAATTACCTATTATTTAAGCTGGATAATTTATTGGGTACCCATTTAATAAAACCATATAACAAACAAAAAATCACTTTTTTACAGTGTTTTATACCACTTAGAGATTGGCCATTAAATCCATCACACTCAAAAAATATCTGATGTGTAATTTTAGATGACAAAACAAAAAAATGTCGTATAATTTGTCCAGCTTCACTAAATACATTGCATGTAATTCTAAACGTTTAGTTAAGTTTATGTTTCATTATAAGTTTGAGTTCTTAGTTGAGGATAATTTTTAATTTTGATTTACGTGGTATTCTTTATTGCATTTCCCTTGATTACAAAGAAAATTTTGAAACTGGCGGCTGAAGGAGATAAAAACATAAAATAATGTCAGTTGATTTTTCCTAGGATAAACGATTATGCCTTTTATGAACTCTAGAGGTAATAAAATACTGGTATGAACTTTTTAGCAAATTCAATTAACTATTCGATATTAATATATTTATTATTATTGTAATATAATATTGTTACCCGTGTTCTTAATCTATATGGCTAACATTAGGTTATGTTTGTAATATATTCCTCTAAAGATGACTATTGTGAAACACAAACACATGTATTCATATATATATATATATATATATATATATATATATATATATATTTGTAGTTATGCAACACTGTTTTCTTGTATACACTTATCACTTTCACTTATGTACTTAAAAAAGAATCTTACTTGGTATTTATGCGAGTTAACTTTCAATGACTGGCCTTGCCATTATCTTCGGGCATACTGAACAGGGTTGTTGTAGACTGCGAGCAGAGTGGATTTCCGGTTGACCTTGGTGTACCGTTATGTTCTATTTTTAGATTCACTGCACTGTGCGAGTTTCTAAAGTTTGTTTTGGGGTTAATATTGTCTATTAGATTAATGAATTTATCGTTTTTTTAATTTTATTTGTATTTGTTCGTTAATGATATTATTTTTATTTTTATAAATTTCTCGTTGTTCTCACATTGTCATTTTGAGGCCTTTTTGAACATTTTTTTATTAGGTGGGGACGTTTTTTAATGTGGGGAATGTGTGTTTGTTTTTGATGGCGTGTGTGGTTAAGTTTGAGTTATAAATTTCAGGTTTGATGTATGCATTGACGTGTTCTTGATATCTGTCATTTAATTTCTTTTTTTGTTGGGCCTATGTATATTTTATTACAGTCTGGGCATTCGATTTTCTATATTCCTTTATTAAGTGTGGGACATATTTTTTCTGGTTGGTTTATTTTGTTGATTATGATTGTTGTGTTTTTGTAGGCTATGTTAATATTATTATTTTTTAGTGTTTTAGTTATTCCTTTTATGTTGTATCCTGTGTATTTGAATGTAGCCAATTTGGTTATTTGTGGTTCGATTTTAGGTTGTTTTAATTTATTTAATATTTTAAATTCTATTTTATCTATTGTTTTTTTATTGTATCCTTTTTTTGGGGCTATTTGATATATTATTTGTTTTTCTTTGGTTATTTCTTCATTATTTAGAGGCAATTTTAGCATCCTGTATAAAAGTGAGTTGTAAGCGGCCATTTTATGTTGTGGGGGTGGCTGTAGTGGTTTGGCATTGTTTTAATGGTTTGTGTGGGTTTCCTATAAATAGAATATTCAATGTTATTTGTTTTTCTGGTTGTGTCAGGTCTAGACAGTTTATTTTATTGTTTATTTCTTCCTCCAGGGTGAATTGTATGTTAGGGTGTAAGTTATTGATTTCATTTGGGATGATGTTATTATTTATTACTTTATTTTGTGAGATGTATAATCCATCGTCAATATATCGTATCCAATGTCCGTTGTGGTCGTGTGTTTTTATGGTTTGTGTGATTAATTCGTCAAGTTTTTGGAGGTAAAATGCTGATATTATACTTGAAAGTGGTGATCCCATTTCTAAGCCATCTATTTGTTTATATATCTTATTATTGAATATGAAATAGTTTTGGTTTAGTATGGTCTTTAGACTTTTTGTGATTTGGTTTGTGTATTTGGGGTAGGTTTTAAGGTCAGTTAATTTGATTTTTATTATTTGAATGGTTTCGTTAATTGGTATATTAGAGTACATGTTTGTGATATCAAATGATATAAATTTGGTGTTTTGAGTTATGTTTATTGTTTTTAGTATTTCCATTAATTCAATTGAGTTTTTATGGTGTATTTATTTTCAAATTTAAGTTCGTGTTTTAGGTTTTTGGCTATTATTTGTGATATTTTATACCCAGGGGCATTTTTAAAATTTATTAAGTGCCTTACGAGACTGTTGATTTTATGTATTTTGATGAGGGCGTTCATTTTGGGGGGTTTTGGGTTGTCTATTGTATATTGGTAAGGGTTTTTTAGTGAATAAATTGTAATTTTTTTTCTAATTGTATGATTTCGTTTTGGTATTTTTTTAGTGCGGTCATTGTTTAATTCTATGCAATTTTTGGATTTTATGAATTCTTCTGCTTTTGTTGTATTCTGTTTTTGATATCATTACTGTAGCTTTGTTTATGTCCGCTTTAGTTGCAATTATTACGTTTGTGAATAGTTTTTGTTTCAATTTGTTAATTTGGTTTATTTGTATTTTATTTTCAATGTGATTTCCTTTTTTGATTTTTTTTGTTCATGATTTTGTTGATTTCGTGTGTTGCTACGTTTCTGATGTTATCTTGATTTTCGTAATTATTGAGATTTATTGCCAGTTCTGTTTCTACTATGAGGTTTTCTACTGTGTTTTGTAATTTTGGTTTCCCTCTTTGGGAACCTATAATTTATATCAAATTAGGAAATAATTCCAACAAGGTTTAGTCTTGGGGCGTAAATGAAGAGTGATAGGTCTAATAACGTTGACATTTACTATGAATTTTGTAAAGAATTGGGCTAAAAACTTGTCTCTCAGGAAAAATATCAGAAACATTATATTCAAAGAAATAATAAGTTACTGCTTTTTCAATAATTTTATTGCATATTTTACCGTGATTTCTGTCAAATATTTTCCCGATGTATTTGGAAAACGTTTCAACACATGTATATCTTAATGTGTCTATCCTTTAGCTAATATGATCTGAAATTTTGCCTTTTATTGTGCTTTCCTAATAATTATCCTGGAAACCTAGAAAAGGTTAGAAGCAACTTATTTAGTTTGAATGTACGAGTTTTATAACTCTCATAACAGTTCAAAGATTGCCACAGTCGAAATTATGGATATAATTTAAAGCTTTCTGTTTTCATTACCAATATTACCAGAGCAAGTCAAGCGCTGAACCAACTAATTAAACGATTAAGGAAACGTACGTTTGCCTCTTGAGAGCTTGAGCGGCTTTTGTTATAAAAGGTATAATTTCTGTTAAAGTACACAAATGGTGTTAAAGAACATTTAGTACTTTGAATAGTGTACTAACTGATAATTAGTCGGACATTGAAAAGCCTACAAAAATAATTAGATTTTGGAATTTGTCAGTCCTTATTAAACAAAATCAAATTAGGGATAGAGGCACTAATTTCCTTTCAAGACCACAAAATTCCTGAAAACGGTTTCTATAATGAATTTTTTTCTTTAAAGTTGTATCTCTTTTTCATAAATAGCCCATAATAACAACGAAAAATAATTATAAAACATTAAAAAAATGCATTATTTTTATTTCATTATATTATCAAAATTCAACAAGACGAAACTCACTGTATTTTACTTAGTTTAAAAGATATAGATTCATCAATCGTCCTGATATATCAAACCCATAGGTTTAATTATTTATATAAAATGGTATCGTTCCTATAGCTTTTGTTATACAGATATACATCTGAATTTCTCCACTGAATAAATATTTACACTGTCATCTAATTTGATCATTAGAGTAGCCTGTCTTGTTATTCTAGGAAGGTATTTATTGAGACTAGAAGTTATAACTTCTCTACGTGCCCGACGTCCAACTCTCAGAAGAGAGGTTGACCAGATTTTACAAGACTGCAAGTGTTTTCAACTTCTTCCTATTAGGATGCATAAAGCACATGTAAGTGCGGCTGTAAATAGCCTGAGCTTTTATAATCATCATGAACTGTAATGGCTGAATGGTAGTATTAACTACAGTTTTGGTAGAAAATGTAATGATTTTCTTGTGATTTGTAAAATGAATGTGACAGTTACAGATTAGGGTTGTTGATGCTACATAACTGAAAACATAACTGAAGTGTTTCTCATATCTAAGACTCTCAATCAATACGCCGTCAAGTAAAGATTTTTCATCATCAAGATTGTTTTGGATATTAATCTTGAAGTTATACATTTAGTCTATACAATGTGTTATTAGGTGACTAGGCTAGGGTTTTCAAAGCTGGTAGCAATAAAGAAAGAACAAGTAATTTCCTTTCTCCAGGTTGTCTCAGCCTGTGAATATAGATACTTACGGTCAAATCTAGGGGACTTAATAGCGTTTAAAGTGTAGTGCTGGTCACATACCTTCCAGGTTAATGACAGTCTTATCCTGTAGTTAAGCTAACTTATTAATATGCCACTTGTTATATTATATCGTTAGTTATACTTCATTTTATGAAGTACAGTAAAGCTAGTAAAATAGTTTTATAAAATCAACAACTATTTACATTTAGGTATTAAATAATAATTACTGCCTGTTATTTTAGTTTTAAAGACCACTACATTATAACGGCTTTCCTATTCAAAACATTATGGAAATCAAAAGTGATTTTTATAATGTCAGGAGTTTTTAATATGTCACCAATATTGAAGTACATCATATAGATGCAAGCGTAAAAACGTATTCAGATACAAATGCACCCTTAGAGAGAAGGAAACAGTCATACAGAAACCAGAGTAAGGCAGAGACAGAGAAGTACACAAAATATACCACCATGAATACACCTTTAAAAGCATATTTTAGAGACATGTTTAATAGTTCTAAGTTAAAATTAAAATTTGCTAGGTATAACATGTTGGACATTTTATTAAAGTTAGAAAGGAGAAAAGTTAGTAAAGTTATTAGTTATATAAATTAATTTACGTTTCTCACTTTTAACAGTTTTAAAACTTCTATTACCAAGAAAGGTTGTAAGTGTCTCACCAATTTAACCTCAAGTATTAAATTTTATTCATACTAAATCCCATTCTCCTCACAATATTAAATGTTGAACGTCCATCATGATCGCATTGCTAAAACAACGCATTAGCTTTTAACACGTTGCATTCTAATGTCTAAAGAATTTATTTACTTACAACAATTTAGTAAACGTGGTCTGGACGCTTATCTTGAGAATCCTATTTGCATCGCTTGATACCTAAGTATCAAATTTATTGATTGACCAATGGAGAAGAAAAGTCAATCTATTATTTTAAGTTATTCCTCCAACTTTATATTCTGATGTCCACAGAAACGGAACAGAGTTAAAAACAAACAACAAGCTTGGACCCTAACATATCTGTTATTTTTTTTAATATGCATTGTAATTTTATATATGATACCTCTATGTTTAATGTTAACTTTCAGTCAAATGTAGTTTTTCTCATATAATATTAAAAATAATTTTGTTTAAAAGAAGTAAGGGAATACCTTTATTTGTTTGAATAGAAATATTAATTAGGTTCTTATTTCAATTGTCACAAACATTTACCGAAGTTACTAAATAGTTTCCAGGATTTTCACAAGTCATAACAATTAAAGTTTCAAAATGCACATAATAATGAAAGTAAACCACTGTTAGTAATTCATAGACTCCATTTTATAAATTTTCATCTGAAATGAAAAAGTTTAAAGAATTACGTGTTAATGTATAGATTTATGTTTAGTAAACTTGTGCGTGTTAGTTTATGCAGAACATAAGTACTTTTGCAATTATAAACATAATTTTACCCTGAGATCTCTCTGTTTACTGGACTCCAACACAATTGAACTTATGCGAACCATCTTGTCCCAAAGGAAGAACTCTATTCTTGGGAGAGTAGGCTATTTGCTAAGTACCTAGTTACACACATGAAATCTTATCATTCGGAATCATATTTTCATAATTTAATTATAGAATAATTTCAAAGATTTCAGTTAATATCAATCGTTTCTTTGTAAAAGGTGAACACTTTTTACCAGCAAATCCTCATAAATATATTATTAAAATTACAAAATGCTTAGTAATAATACAAATTGCCAATATATAATTTATATTTTAGGGCCTAAAAATAAACCAAACCGTGTAAACAAATGTATATATTTGCTGATTAGTTTAGATAATGATATTTTAAAGCATACCTAAATATGTAGTTTAAAATTAAATCTTGTATTCAATTATTTTAAAATATTTTACATACTTTTAAGTTATACCATATTGTACAATTTACTTATGGTAAAAATTTACACTTCAGAAAAATGATAAAATATGAAAAAATATCGAAAATTGGTTTTTAATTGAAGCACCATTTAACCAGTGTATGACAAATATTAATTTATATACATATTATAGATATATAAATAAATCATTAAATATAAATTTATGTATGTACGTGTGTGTGTGTGTTTAATCTGTTATTACAATCATATAGGGAATTGGATAACGAATAACGGAGGAGGGCCACCATTGTGGCTCCAGAAAACACAGACGCATTGTGGACAAGGAACAATCATTAGATGAGACATTCAGGCAATCTGCCAGGGTTTTTCTTTTGGAGTGATACCAAAAATTTTACATAGCTTCATTGTTGCAACGTAGATTTATATATTTTAGTAAAAAATTATTTTAGTTATCCTAAATCTCGGGATTTGAAAGTAAAATAAATATAATAACTAATTCTCCTAGCATAAGTACTCATTATATTAAAGTATATTCACTGCTGGTAAAGAAAACATAAATTTGTTAATATTGAATTCAAATTAATTTCCAAACATTTACTTATGTTTAAACACAGTTAATAAGACTTACTCCACCTATGCCCCAATTAAAATAAAATATAATAATACGTTTCATAAATTTTGTTATTAAAAGCGAATACGTTTAACTTTACACTAAATTATTTTATAATTTACTTTGTTTTGTAGAAGGAGTTATTATTTGATTTTTTTTTAAATCATATATTTTTTTAAATATAAAATATTTTCTTGTAGAATATGTCACAAAATTATTTAGTTACAACACAAATTAGAAAAGCTAACATAGGCAAACTTACAAACACATTTTAACTGATGCGTAAACACACGCTTTCTGTACGTAATCTTGGTACAAACATACAGGAGACTTACAAAATTATTTTCTGATATACGAGGTTGCCATATTAAATGTTAACCTTACTCTTTACACAAATATATTGCCAACAGCTGCTGCTGTTCCCAGCAATGCCTTCGCCTAGGGTGATGGAATAGGCCTGCGTAACGCCCTAAAGATAAACCTCGATCTAGTAAACGTAAATACAGTTATTCTCAAGGCATACAAATGTAATACATTTGAAATATTTAAATTGAACTATATTTTCCTGAGAAAATATAATACTATTTTGTGTGCGCTATTTGTAGTGACAACATTATTTAGTTATCATTTATATAAAACTAAACAGCATTTCAGGTAATTACTGACATGCTACTAATAACTGAAGCATCCCATAACCAATACGCTAATATATATATATATATATATATATATATATTGCTATTTATACCGCTTCTAAATTTATAAATGAGTCCTATATATTTTTAGAAAATTACGCCAAATATTTATTATAAACGAAATCGATTTTTTTTATGACAGTAATAAATTTAAACTTTTAAATACATTATTATATTACGTAAAGAGATGTATTTTATTAAGTTGAAATTTATACATATAAGGCACTCTTGCTACAAAATGAAGCTTAGCAACTGCGAATTATTTTCCAAACAGAGATCTCGATACGGTCAGAAACAGCTGACAATTGTTTTATATTTAATTTACAATATGAAGGTTCTTTTCTATATTCTTTTTATATTCATATTATTTGCACTTCAAAATTAGTATCTTCTGATTTAAAATTATTATTAAAACATCTTCTTCTAATTAGAAGAAGGGTATCACTTTATTCGTATGTCGTTTCTACAATTAATTTGTTCTCTTTAGTAAATAAATCCGACAATTTTAGAAAAAAATTTTAGAACTATATACCGTCTTTTTATAAGGTATCAAATGTTTCATTTTATCTCTAAAACCATACTGCCACAACAAAGGTCAGCTGGAGTCATACTAGTATTAGGTGTATTTTATTTAAATTTAGAAATAATAACGAATATAATAATTCTTATAATAGATTTCCAAATTTAGTTTTATTTAAAAGAAAAATTATAGATTCCTCTAAAGGCCTCCGCAACAAAAGCAAAGACAAGGAGCCCAAGAGTGTTACAGTTACCCAACACTTCCGGTTAGGTTTCCTGCGCCACGAATCTCGCAGTTGTAAATTAAGTCCCGTTATTATTACTTTAATAAATAAGGCAACAGTTTATTATAAACGGAAGGACGATGCGAGTATTTTTACATTCCTAAACATATAACTACGTAAAGTTGTAACTTAAATACGTTAAAAAATATTAGAAGAATTGTATATATTTCCAGTGTGATATTGTCATACACCTCTCAATTTCCTTCAGATTAGGTTTCTTACATATTTATTGTAATTTCAGTTTTCTTACTATTGTAATAATAATTTTATCTAAATCTCGTTTTTGCATTCAAGAATCGAAAAAATTTCATTGATGTCCGTACCTGAAAATCTTTTTAATGTCAATGCTCTCAGTTAAAGTATAATGTAAGGAAGGAAATGCCAATTTATTATCTTTACAATTTAGGCATATAACTGACTATTAAAATGCAATATAAATGGATCTGTAATGATCCAGATATATGTATTTCCGGTCAATACTGGATGTGCGCTTCTGGTTTTTACACACCATATGACTTCTTGTCTTGAAATAATGTACCATATTATTTTTATTGGGGCACAATAAAAACACACATCGATTTTGCCATGGATAAGTCCTACTAAAAAATAATAGTTTGTGAAGGTTTATAAATGAAGAAGCTGGAAGAAACCTACTATTATTGATCTATAGTTATTTAGTGCTGGAGAGATCTGGGCAAGAGAGCAGGTAGTCTCTGTCCAATAATCCCGTTTGGCATAGGGGGTAAGCTGAAATTAGAGATTACTGGGCTTTAGGTTGTTCGGCTTCTGCTCCCTATGGCTAGTTTGTCGGCCTTTTCATTCCCTGCAACAGTAAGCCCATTAGTAGCTACCCATTGTAGCTGTACTTGCGACATGAGTTTTTCTATTTCCGTTCGGAAATTAATGGTTTTAAGGCACAATGTGGGGGTATTTGAGGCAAGAGGTGATATTACCGCTTGCGAGTCATCTAAAAAAACTACTTTTTTAGGCTTCTTGTGAGAGTGTAGCAAGGCGGTGGATGCCTCATGGATGCCGTATATCTCCCCATCGAATTTGCTTGTATTTTTACCAAGCATGAGACGCCTCTGAATGCAGTGTAGAACCGACCCGCACCGGCTCATATATCTGCTGATATAAAAGAGCCGTCGCTGTAGATTAGCATTCAGCTCTCGGCAGGGTACTGTGTAGCAATCATCTCTAATATATGAGCTTTTAGTGCTTGTGGCGTTTCTCTAGATTTTTTCATACAGAAGTCTAGAAGGGTTGTAGATGATTTGGGAAGGTTTTGTACAACAGTAGAACTGTTAAGAGTAGCTGTGGTTCAAATAGGGTACCTGATGTGGTATCTGATATTGGACCTTGGTGATATACACGCAAGGGCGATAGTGGATGGTCTTTAGGTTTCTCAGAATACTCCATTTACCTTCCTGGCTCTATCCCAAAACATGAGGACACTATTATACCGCTTTGCTGCTACTGGCTCTACTCGTGTTAGAAGCTTTATTGCAGTGATCGGGGTGACTTCGCTGCTCCAGTAATAGTTCTCAGAGCATTATTTTGAACAATCTCTAGCCTTGCTAGATTAGAGCTGCACGCTGTAGATATCTTTCGCTTCCGTACTCCAGCACTGGGCGAACATAGGATTTGTAGTTGGGGGTAAGAACATCTTGTGTAGCAACCCACTTTGAGCCTATCAGTCTGTTTAAGAGCTGTTTGCGCTAGTTGACTTTATCAAGGATGCACTTGATGGGGTGCTTTCATGACAACTTAGTATCCAATGCAACTAACAGGTATTTGGAAAGCTTTGGTTGTGCAAGCGTTTTCCCGGTGTAGCTAATCTGAAAGTGTCTTGGTTTAGTTGATATGGTGAACAGTTGAGCTATTGTTATATCACAGTTGACTTCCATCTTATTTTATACCGTCCATTATTCAAGCATTACAATGGTTGTGTTCTACAATGGAAGATCTCTTCTAGAGCTTCTGTATTACTACTGGTCAACCAAATGGGTATGTCGCCTTCAAAGATCAAGCATCGTACTTCTGGAACTGTTTCAAGTGCACCTTCAAGGTCGTTCATCACCAAGTTTAAAAAACGTACCGCTCTTAACAGCCCCTTGTGGAAGTCATTCTTTCTGTTTTTTGAAGGGGGATTCCCCTGTAAGGAATTCACACCTAATGTAACGATCTGAGAGGAAGCTGCGTATCCATTTGGCCATGTGACCCTTGACTCCTAATAAAATGAGTTTCTTCAAAAGCACTTGGCGCCAAATTTTATCATATGCTGCCCTAAAGTCAACAGGTACTGCAAGAGTGGATTGTTTGTTGACACTGGGTAAACCTAATAATTTTATCGTTGGTCGAGTGATAAACACAGCTTGTATTTTGGTTTATTACGCCCATTTTCCAGGCGTTCTATAAGTATGCGATCTACCATTTTATCTCCGACTTTACAGCAGAAACTGGTGTAAGATATAGGTCTATAGCTTACTACGTCCCTTGTTGCTTTACTTTTCTTTAGCGAAGGAATGACTTCTTCCTTTCTCCAATGTTGTAGCAAACCTTTTATTCATGTAAGTTCTATGACCTTAAAGAAGGCCACATTTGCTCCAGAACCAAGATCATGCAGATAATCTGGAAAAATTTCATCTGGGCCGGATAATTTTTCTTTCTTTATAGATTTTAGGGATTTAACCAGCTCTGCTGGAGTGAAGCGTTCATAGAAACAAATCCATTCATCAGCAATGGGGCACGTCGACAAATTTTTGGCGAGAGTGCTTTTTCTCTAAGGTGAGGAGACGACTAGAGTGCTTACAAATGAGTATAGCTACCATTTTGGGTGTAGTGAGTAGATTTCCGTTGAACTTATAGGCTCCCAATGGCGGGTATTATTTAGGCCGGACAGAAACCAGTGTGCTTTCAGACTGCCTTTTCTAAAGTCTACTTTGGACACAAAACCCCTGTACGCTCCTCTACTTAAAACAATAATGGAACGATGAATAGGGAGATGCCCTTTCTTAAGTTTTTTAATTGCATGGTTATTTTGGCTAAACAAGGAAACGCATTTTTCTCACGTTTAAGCTCGTCTATGTTTGCGTTCCAAAAGGGTTTATATGTCTTCTCCTGACCTCTACGGATGCGTTTGTGAGCGGTACGGATAAGCCTGTCGGCAAGACGTTTTTTCTGTCTCGTAGGGGTTGCTATCAATTAGTGACTTGTGGAAACACAGCAGTTGGTTTGGTAAGTTTTACTCAGGTGAAATTCCAGCGCGGAACCTTCTGTGTCATCTGCATGTGGTGTATGCTGGACAAACCTAGTTGGACATCCAAAGCATCTGACAGTTTCAGGTTCGTTCTGGCAATGAGGTTGCCTTTGACAATTGCCAGATCAGGAGCACTGATGTGTTCTGAAGAATGTAAAAGCTGAAGGAACGTGGATGAGGTTACCTGAGTCTAAAACTATTTAATAGCTTTGCCGGTGGTATTACATGAGTTATATACCCAAAGGGTTGAACAAGCTTCGAAATGGCCAATGATGATGCTGTTTTTATACTGTCTAATGCCATATATTTGGTCCATTGATGACTTCTTGTTGGGTGGGTTAGAGATCAAAATAACTATGTAGTGAACTCCGTTGAACCAAGCATAAATACATACTGCTTCTAGTTTGTCGCGTTCTTGCATTTCGTGTACAATATGAAAATTACGGGCGGTTTTTATATTTGACTCCGGAAATAATTCCTTAGGCAATTTATCGAGATCGTTGTAAATCATAAGTGGTAAAAGAATTTATTTAATAGAAACGTATAGCTTCCGAAGAAGCACCAACTTCGAAGAGATTAAGCATGTCTGCGTCACTAATTAAAAAAAGAGTTTTAAATTCAGTGAATTTGGATGGGCTCAGCCCACCAGCATTCCAAAAAAACGATGCGGAGCCGATTATCAACACCCTGATAAGGGCTTTTTAGGCGCCTCGTCTTGTCGATCGCTCCATTTTTTTTAATCTTCCTCCTGAAGATCGTTTACTATTGTCGCCAAGTAGGGAATACTGTAATCAGATTTACCGTTACCCAGGGTGCACCACAAGAAGGCCTGCTCACCTTATACCCCAAAAATGTAAATATATACAAACTAAAAATAAATTTATTTAATGCAAAAGTTAAATACATTATTGTAATACATTAAGGAAGTTCAAATTAAAATGTCTGCGAATTACCAATGGTAGCGATTCTATATGGTTAATTAATGGGATTTTGAGAAGGATAGTGTAGTGGTAGCTAAACCTTAAGCATTATTTAATTATTAGTTTGAGCAATATTTACGTCTTCGATTTTAATTAGTAGTTGTACTAAAATATGTACCTTACTATAGAGTTTTAAAGTCACAAATTCAATCAGACAATTAAAGGGATTTATTTATAGTTTATGACATTACAATTAGAGACCCTATAGTGGGTATTATACAATCACTCAGTGCATATGTTTGTTAGAGCAATAACAACAGATTGAATAAGAACTCATGTATAAATTCGGTGTTTAACTGAGGAATGATGATGCTATTTATTACCAGTAGATAACAAGATTCCCGCCCACCTGGGTTCTGGAAATAACTGTCAAAAGAAGACAAATAGCCTTGCTCTTCTCTTCAGTTAATTATAGAATGAAAATGATTCTCATTACGGCGTTGCCTCATAATATATAACCACCTGCATGTTTTCCCACATTCGGCTTTCAACGGGAAAGAAAACCACACACTTTTCGAAAGACTTGTTAATTTTTTCTATCAGATCATTTACATTATGAAACATCGGATTATTTTTTACATAAAATATCTTGGTTACTAACATATTTTCATTGATTCCCTTCCTGAACACCGTTTAAGGTTCGAAGTAGTTTTATACTTAAACATATGTTTTACCTTTGAAGTTTTATTACCGACACAATCTAACTTAACTGAAACTAACAAGACCTAACCTAGCCTATCTTATCTTTACCTAATCACCCTAATCAAGCGGTGACGAAACCACTTATAACCAAAATTAACACATGCAGGCAAATTTTTATAAATTATTTACTGCTAAAACATTAAAATGTGGCATAAGTTGACAAAATAAAACGGTAAGATTTTCATCCTTATTTAAATGAATTTTAAAATTCAAATGGTATGCAATATACAATAAATTTTAAAATGTATACAGGGTGGTATTTATTTAATAAATGGTTAACGGCTTAGAAGCAATAACTAGGTCCTAAAGCAAATGTTTAATTTTCACATAAACTGCAATTCTACAAAGACGTTTTAAGCACGCCTACACCTCCTAAGGAGCTCGGTAAGACTTGAATCTCTGATACAGCGATTCACTGATGTATATAAACCGCAGCTACTCCATTAAGAGCTCATCCGGTATTTAGTTTCTAAAATATGAAGCCGCCGAGTGACGTTACGCACTCACTAGTATTTACAAACATTTAATACGCATATTAATAACCACTATAAGGTTATTATGAACTCCACTCATATCTTGATGTTAAATGGTTTGAAGAATAATAAAATTATTTTTACTTTAATATGCGTGTGAAATTTTAATAACAATATGACGTTTGTTTGAAATTGATCGATTACAAATAGATTTAGCCTGTAAACGGTTTTTAAGAAAACTGTATACTTCTTTTTATGTAAAACCCCAACCGTTTGTCTCCTATCCTAGTTCATATCATAATTATACTGTAATGAATAGTTTCGATAATAAACCCTTAAATAACATTAGTAAATTCATATGTCTTGTTAATTTATTTCAGTCATATTAATTTTTGTTGCAATCGTGATTTACGAAAATCTCTGAATATAATAATTATATACTTTTAAGTAGAAAGGTAATATACACAACTACATAAATAGGCATATAAAAAAAGTTGAATATTCTGTTTAGTAGATAGTGTTAAAGTGGAATCAAGAATGTGTCATGATTATTTAAAATGCATTACAAATTTTGTCTGATTTATAAAGGCCTAGTAATTATGGGAGTATTAAGCCAATAGTCACCAAGAGAAATCTCAGCGAATAATAACTAACCATTGCCAAGGTGTAAAACCACATAAAGAGTAATCTTGACACTGTAAGAGAAATGTTTATTGTCCTTCACTTATTTCGAGAGTGAGTTAGAAAAATAACTGTATATTACAACTTAGTTAGGTACCAATGCAAAGTAAGGACATGCTTGATATCCTCGTGTGATCTAATAAAGAAGACAATACAAACACATGATTATAGAAAACACGAATTCTACAATTAATTTATCCGCCTATTTAAATCTCAGAAAAAAGTTGTCGCAGCTGCGTATTTGGATTAGTTTGTTAAAACTGTTTGTTGTGTGTTTTTAGAACCTATGAAGAATTTATTATAATATTGTTTTAAAGCCAAAACAGTTGTACTTCAAAATGTAGGGCAAAATAACTATTGTCTTGTTTTATTAAAAGCATTGGAAAATTGGGGAGAAACATACAGAAGAGTTGTGGTGATCGTGTAGCAATTATATATTCTAATGACTAGCTTGAGAAATGCTTGGTAAATAATGAACATATTCTGATTTTAGTTTTTTTTCCAAAAAGCATTTGATAATAATTCTCTTACGCCAGTTCTCAGGATGCAATTTTCCTACGTTTCTCAAAACCACGAAGTAATGTTTAGACGGTAAACTACTTGAAGAGAAATAGTTTATTTAAAATTCCAACAAACATTTAAATAGCAGTATCGCCAACTACACATAGTTAAATTAATTATATCTATATATGCAGACTATTTACATGTGTATTATTATTATTTATTACTAAAAACTCGGAGGGACCTTATCGGTGTAGAGCACTTAGCTGTAGCCTTTGTACTCTCTTCCCATCCCTACCCCAGGACTAGCTTAGTGGATACCTACCTCTTTGCAGAAATAAAGTACCCACCTGATGCTAGATCTTCTGATATCCTCTGGTGTACATACCTGCCAGCCAAACAACTTTCTCCTTGCAGCTCCCAAAGCAGGACACTCACGGAGTACGTGGATTGGGCTTTCCTCTTGGTCCTCGTCGCATCTCTTGCATACAGGGGACCTAGATTTTCCAATTTTGTATTGAAACCCCCTCAGATTCCCATGGCCTGTAACCAGCTCTACAGTAGCTCTGAGTTGATGTCTACTTAAGGAGAGTAGTTCTTTGCCCCACACATCTCCTGAGTAACCCCACAGTACCTTGGATTTGTTACACCCCAAGGTTACATTCCATTCCTCCCTGCACAACCTGTCTATATGTGCCATGATCCTCTTGCGCCCCTCCCGAGGCGGCATGCCCACTGCCCTCAGCAACGGTCCTTGGGTTATACACCCTTATTTTGCTAAGGCGTCAGCTCTCTCATTCCCTATCCAGCCAGAATGTCCTGGAATCCAGGTTAGGTTGAGTGAATTATGCTTACTCAGCTCTGCTAAAGAAGCCATAGTCTCAGCCACCAACCTAGAGCTGGTAATAGCCTTACCTAAAGCCTTCAGAGCTGCCTGACTGTCCGAGCAAATCCAGATGGTTTTGCCCCTCCTGCCAGACCCTATTATTTCCTCAGCACATAGTTTGATCGCGAGCACTTCCCCCTGGAAGACAGAGTTGTAGTCCTCCAGGCGATGACAAAATCTGTCTTGGTGTCTCGGTCCACTAAATCCTGCTCCCCCTCCTTCCTTCATCTTGGACCCATCGGTGAACCAGATTTCACCATGTCTGGGTCTATACTCCGCCCATGCCTCTCTTGCAGGAATAAGGATTTTGTAGTTTCCTTTTTCCCTTTTAAGAGGCAGTATCTTATCCTGAGGTTCTATCCAGAGCTCCTTCAGTGAATCCCCAAATAGCTGTTTATGAAGTTTGCTACTTGTCTTCCACTGCCCAGTACAGCTTAGCCGGTATGCAGTTTTCATTGCCTCCATCCTAATTTGAAGACTCAAGGATGGAAAACCCAACATAACCCTCATGGCCGCACATGGTGTGCTTCTCCTTGTAGCAGTTATGCCTCTAAGGAAGAGCCCCTGCGCGCGGTCCAGCATTCTTTTACTTGTTTCTTTCTGTGCCCTGTCCCACCTCTATCTATTTTTCGATAGAGGCAAAGACCAACCTCGGCACCACAATGGCGGAATAAATCCAGTTCATTTGACGTGGACCCAAACCCCATCTCGTGCCTATTGCTCCTCTGCATAGAACGTAGCTATGGCTTTTTTGCACTTATCCTCCAAATGCTCACGCCAGAGTAGCTTCCTATCCAGAATAACTCCCAGATATTTAGCACTCTCAACGAAGCTTATTTTAGTATTACCAACTTCCATCATCTCCAGCGATTTAGTTTTATATCGCCTAGTGAAGATGAGTGCCACAGATTTCTCTCCTTGAATGCATAGTGCATTCTCCCTGCACCATACTTCTGTTACCTTAAGTGCCTCTTGAAACAGGTCTTTGAGGACCTCTTCAAATGGTCCCCTAACAAGGATAGCTATGTCATCCGCATATCCTACCACCTTGACACCCATTCCACTGAGTGTCCTTAGTAGGCCGTCCACGACAAGGCTCCACAGCAAAGGGGATAACACTCCACCCTGCGGGCAGCCCTCCGAGACCATCCCATTTATCGTGCACCCCATCCAGGATGCAGTGCTTATCCGGTTTTCCAAGGAACTCATAATCCAATTTATAATTCCATCAGAAATCCCATGATCCATAGCTGCTCTCTTGATGGCCAGTCTAGAGGTACTATTAAAAGCCCCCTCCACATCAAGAAAAGCCCCAATACATATCCCCTTGTTGTTGATCTGACCCTTAATAAAGTCTACGACCGACAACAGCGCAGTCTCCACTGACCTACCGGTTCGGTAGGCGTGTTGGTCCTGATGAAGCGGATACTGCTTCAAAGGTCCCTCCTTCAAATAGTAGTCCACCAGCCTTTCCAATGTCTTTAACAAGAAAGATGTGAGGCTGATAGGTCTGAAGTCCTTTACCTCTGTGTAACCTTTCCTCCCTGGTTTGGGGATAAAGATAACCTTCGTTTTGAGCCACTGCCCAGGCGTGTAACCCAAGGCAACACAGCCTCTGAGTAATCCTGTCAGTGGCCCTATTATTTCCTCCAAAGCAATTTTGTAGTAGTGCTGGAGTAATGTTATCTAATCCAGGCGCTTTAAAAGGCTCAAAAGACAGAATTGCCTCTCTCACCTTTTGCGCTGAGATCACCTGCCCAGCAATATTCCTGTCTGCCCTTAGCCCAGTATGTCGGAGGTTTTGAGCACCGTCCCCCACCGGTCTAATATCGGGAAAACTGCTCCTCATAAGCAGACGCAGTGTTTCCTCCGGGGTGTCAGTAAAGCTACCATCAGTCTTCTTGACAAACTTAAGCTCTCCCCTCGGTCCACCTGCTAACACCTTAAACAGTCTAGCAGTGTCACTCAGTGTGCTTGTCTCTGAGCACCACTTTTCCCAAGAAGCACGTTTAACCTCTTTAATAAGATTTTTATAGAGACCCTGGCTGTCTTTATATGCCTGCCAGGTCTCCGCCGTTTTCTTCTTCTTTGCCCTATTAAAGAGCCTTCTAGTCTCTTTCCGTCTTGCCTCTAACTCGCTGTTCCACTTGAGCTTACCACGCCCAGTGTTTATCCGCGAGAGAGGGCAATTTTCCTCAAACGACGTGGAAATTGCAGTCCTGATGTAGGCCTCAGTATTTTCCAGTTCGTTTGATGTACCATATTTACCACGGAAGTCAGACATCCGCCTCCTCACCGAGGACTTAAAACCTTCCCAGTTTGTCCTTCTCGGGTTCCTAAACCACACCACATGGGGAACCACTCCCCTCATTGTAGCAGTGATGATTCGGTGATCAGACATGGAGGGCTCATCCGAAACGTGCCAGTCATGCACCCACCTTACCATTTGTCTATTACAGAAGGTGATATCTAGAACCTCCCTTCTGTTTGAAGTGACAAATGTTGGCTCGGCACCTGTGTTTAAAACCACAAGGTTTTCTTCAATCAAGAAGGCTAGGAGCTCCTCGCCTCGCTCATTTGTGTCTGTGCTGCCCCAAACCTCATTATGAGCATTGGCATCACAGCCCACTAAAATTCCTATATTCCTCTCCCTGCAGTACCGAACTAACTTACGTAATTCTGCAGGGGGCGATTCTCTATTGTGGGCGCAGTAAGTGGAGGCCACAATGAACTCCCTGCTCCCACTTACCTCGCCCTTGCCTCGAATTCTAAACACCGCAAGGTCTTTAGTTGAGAATTCTTGAATCAGCGTGGCTTCTAGTCCTCTTACTATCACACATGCTCTGTGCCCCTCATGTTCCCCACTTGCGTAGGTGCGCCCAGCTGCAGTCAGACCCCTTATACGGTTCCTGACCAGCCACGGTTCTTGCACCAGCGCAAGCGCTGGTAATGTGTGCCTCACATTTAAGCACCTGGTTAGGACCACCGAGGCGCTTTTACTGTGATGCAAGTTGATTTGCAGGATCATTGCTCGAGGGTCAGCCATCTCCAACTGACCCCTATGCCTTCTCCTGATTCTCTCTCTCGCCCTTCTCTTCCAGGTCCTTAGAGTTCCACTTAAAAGTGACCTCTGCAGTCCCCAGGAAGGCTTTCCCATCTCTTGCCTTTAATAATCTGGCCGATGCCTCATCCAATCCTAGGCAGAGGAGGCTTGCAGGTCCCCGCTCAATGCACTGTAGGATCTTCCACTTCGAAGTGTCAATTTCTGGGTTTTGCATCCCGATGAACTTGACCAGCTGAGTGGCCTCCCTTTTTGGTGGTGGTACTAGCACCGTCACTTTCACCCTTTTGATCAGTTCATCAGGCAGTACTAGCCTTGCCTGAGTCCCGTCCTCGAGCTTAACTGACGGTCCCACTTCTCTCAGCCATTTTGCCGATTCCTCCTCAGCACAAATAAATGCTGCGACTCCATCCCTTAGGTGAGTGTCTCTGAACCGCGGAACAAAACCTCCACTAGGAGTGTCCAGAATCCGGTCCATGACTGTGCCCTTAAGGTGGTCGAACGCCGCCATCTCCATCCTCACGCCTACACTATCCCCAAAGGTCACAAGAACCCTCGGAAGGTTGGCGGAGATCGCCGAGAAAGACGGCCCTCCCGACCAAGCAGGCCTAGACCTCTTGACCTCCGACTCTGGAGTAGGATTAGAAGTACACCTTTCCTTCCTTTTCCTTTCTCTCTTTTGTCGTACTAAAGTCCTACCTGATCCTCTGGCTTCCGGGACGACAGGGCGGGTTCTAGCCCCAGCCTCCGTCAAACCCTTCCGCTGCCCGGATCGGTGTTTCCTCAAAGGGGGTGGCGGTGGTTCTCTGCCCTCCGCCTCCGCCTTCTTTGCTTCCTCATGGTAGGAAAGCCAGAGTGCTTTCCTACTTTGTGCACCACTCATTCTTCCTGTTGCCTTCGCAGCTGGATTTCCATTTGTCTCTACGGGGGCCGAAGCCACCTCCATAGGAACAGATTTGTCGGTAGGTTCTAAGCCCTGACCAGTTAAATTTATTTTTTTCTCTGCCATGTGTGTTCCCACGAGCAGCTAGGGAAATAAAGGTCCGCCGCCGCAGAGCCCCGCTTACGGCGGTGAGGCGACTTAAGTACTCAGGGGTGGCGCCAGGTGCCCCTGAAGCTCCGTTAAAGACCCTCCTTACCCTGAGGGCCACGAATCTACATCGGCACGGATCGCATAACACCTTCAGATCGGGGGTGTAAGTGCCCATCCAGACCACCAACCTGGATGAGGGGTGCTTCTTGGTTGCCGCCCGCAAGGGAAGGGCAGGGCGAGAGCCGGGCACATAACAACCCTTCAGGTGCTAGGACTGGCCCCTTTTTTTTGAGCCGCCTTCATGCACTCACACAAAAGCCTGGGCTTCCCGTTTATAGGGAGCCACATACCTACAGCTCCGCTCCACCCGTCCCCCACGCCCGGATTTAGCCTCTCCACCACGTCAAGGTCATGCAGCCCATAGGAGAGGATTTACGTGTGTAATACATACATTGATTTACATTAAATGTTAAAAAAAACCTAAATTTATGGGATTTCTTTTAAGCTAGACTCGTCATTTCATACACTAAGTGTTTTGTACGTTAGCTATTTGATAATAATCTAGACTCCAACATTACTGCTCCTTAATATCTGCATTAATTTTCTTTGGATTTACATCATCACTCGGATACACATTTACACTGGCAGTGAAGCACTTAATACATAATGTTGTCAAAAATCGTAAAAGCTCCGAAAAATATACCTCACCCCTTTGTTCTTCAGAAAAAACAGATAACAATGTAAATACTGAAAGGTAGAATGATGGAGGTCTTAACAGATTGGACAATGCAGATATTTTTATATAACTCATTCCATTTAAAATTAGAGACCCAAAAAAAAAACGATAACATTAACAGTTGAGCTAACTCCTACATAATGAACTCCTAACTACTACATGTTAAATAAATCTACATAAGGACCTATTACACGCACTAGAGAATCTCTAAATGAGTAGCAGATATTTGTTTCTGTAGGGTAGGAGTAAGTACTGGACTTACTACAGGTATAAATCCTATTACAGGCTCTTCTAAGGACTGTAGTTACAATACAAAATAATTGAAACGCATTTGAGATTATAATAAGGTAAAACAATACGAAGCTTATGCGGAAAAACAAGAAACCCCTAACCATCTATTAGTGATATGATTTACTATGTAATAAACATAACCTTAAACTTGTCACCAGTGAGTATTCTGTATTATAATAGACGTAAACAACTCACGGTTTTATAAAAGTCTTAATGTTTTAAACAATACAAAACTTCTCATACTTTTATATTTTGAATATTCAACCGATTTCATTACGGTATTGTTTGCAATCAATTACTACGTCATTAATATAATTCTAACAGAAAACCATAGGCAAGATCCCGGGTGCTGTACAAATTCAGCGCTTTTCCCTGTTTCGCCTCCATAAATCGCGGAAACGAGTTAAGTAAAATGCGCCTTCCTGAAAACGATAGGCCATCTAAAAAAACGAAAACAAGAAAAAATGTAGGCCTAGAAAGAAAATTAAGTGCAAAGATCATATTGACAGATTCGTCTGTCTTAAAGACTTTCGATATGATAAAAAAAATGTGTAAAAAATTCGGAGAAAAGTAAGAGTGTATTAAAAAACAAATCTATATAAACTAAAAAACAACAGGAAAAAAATATTTAAAAAATCATTGAAAGTGACTGTGATAAATAATGATGTTATTTCTTAGTTTGCCTTTAACATTTTCCTTACTTCAACCAAAGGAGGAATGGGTTCGATACACAAATTGTAATATTTGTGCTAATGAAGCTTTTACCGACGTGACGGTGATTTTATATGGGATTTATTAGAACTGCAGGTTTGAAAATCTTATAGGCTAAATATATTTTACAAAAGGTGTTTCACAGTTATGTGTATTCTTTCATTTTTGATGGGAAAATTTACCTGAATCACATCGCCAACTTGCTGCTGCACGAGGTAAGCTGGGTCATCTTACATTGTCCTAAATATTTTATTAAAAGCTTGAATGTTAGTATAAAAACATGAAAATAATGGAAATCCTTGAGCAGTGTATATGCTTCAAGGCCCCTTGGTAATTAATTTCATGAGCTCTAAATGAAAAAAGTAGAAGAATAAAGTTCAAAAAATGTGCCAACTCTTCCCAGTCTTACGTTCCTAAAACGATCGCAGAGGTTTACCCTTTATTTCCCCGAATCTTATTCCTCATTGATATAATTTTTGCGCTTTGCTGTACTTTTATTTACAATTCTTTATTTAATTAGTTTTTTTTATCATATATTTTTACAATTTTTATTTTTCTAACAAAATGAGACAAAATATAACATTGCTTCGCCTTTGTTAATATTGTCCATACATCTCATATCCATTTATGATTTTATTCCATAAAGAAGCTGTTTATTTCGTGTTAGCAATTGGTTGCAATTTAGATTTTTTCCTAATCGACTCTCATTTGTATTTTATTAATTTACTAATCCGCAAACAACGATGCACCTGCATCTGATCCCTATCCCTAGATGGTTGAAGGGAGATCCAAGGTATGTAATTGGTATCAAATTTACCTTAAGATGCGATCATGTAAACGTGACATAATTCCCTATCATCTTCTTGTATCAAGGGAAATCTTTAATCCTACAAGTGTTATCCTTCCCTTGTACGTATTCAGTGATTATACATTCTACCTTAATCTTACACTCCCTCTTACAACATTAATTACTTGCAAAAGACATAAAATTCAACCAACAATAAAAGCAAAAAAAATTCACTTGATATATTTTAATGAAGCCAATGTATTTACAGACACCACATATAAAATCGAAATAACTGAACGTACTAATACCAGATTTGATAAAATATATAAAATTCTTTTTCCTGAACTTAGAACTTGGTTCCTTATATTCCTACAAGAAATAGTAAGTTTTCAGACTTTGCACAAATGACTATTACAGTTATTGACTTCCGACTTAGCGGTTAAAACGTAGTACATCAAAGATGTGTGCTTAAAAGCTTCAAAGCCTTTAATAATTTCCGTAATATTAGGGGCATTACCTAAAAGTTTTATATTCAGTTAAAATTTATGAACATTCATCATAATTGAGTGTTTCAAAGTCCGTCGTTTGAATTACGATCTGTGATACGGGCACTACACCATATATATTACTAAGGGATCAGGCAAAAAAAATAATAATTTTAGGAGTAATTTAAATAATAGGTCCTTGGAATTAAAGGAAAATGTTTACTGGATACTAGAGGTGAGCATTAGGGTTATGCTAAAAATCTATAGCTGTCTCGCGTAAGACAATTGTTGAAATATAACATTAAAAAAAAACTGTATTTTTATATTTGCCTCCATCTTCAACCCAAATTACTTGTAATTATAGAATAAACCTAACAATATTTGAGTGTAGTACGGACAAAATGGTATATACTATTTTTAAGTAAACGAGATGGGTTTTCGCAGATAACATAAATCAATTACACAAACATTACTTTAGTTTTAAGTAATAAACACCAACTCTAATGATTAAAACCAAAGTAGTAAATAGTATAACAAACACATACTGTAAATAGATATTTTTTTAGAATTATGTATTTTAAAATCAAAGTTATTGTCCGGTCTTAGAACAAAGTTTTGTTATTAGTTTAAAATATAGGCCTACTGTTATTGTCCCTGATGATGATTTTGTTATTGGAACGTGTAGTTGAATATAAATTATTGAATATGACTTCCTAATGTTATTTAATTATGTCCTTAACGTAAAAACCTTACATAACCATCAGCCGAGATCTGTTGTCATCCTTTATACACACATCAAATCTAGAGGAAGTAAAATTAGACATGTTTACAAGAAATGTATAGGTGAATTTCAAAAAGGGTAAAAGCAATGTTTTTCGTAGATAAAAGAAATGTACTATCTAATGTAAATTTTCGAATTGTAAAATAGAAGGAATCCTCCAAAAATACAATCCTAAACTTACTGAATTTTACAAATTAGTATTTTTAGAACATTTCAGTGCATTTGAGAATCATGGCATTTTGTCATGTTACTGATAACTGACCTAAAGGCATTACCTTAAACATACAAATTACACAGAATGCTTCCGTATCCGTCACAGATAAAAACGAATCGGATCAACTAATTTAATCTTTGTAAATATTATCTGTATGATGTTTTGTCAAGAAATAATTGTTTCAATAAACAGCAAATTGAAATTAAACAATAATATCTACGTATGAAAAATTAATAATGTTTGACCCTTTATCTAAATAACGTTTTGATTTTACCGCTGTTCTCCAAACTTCAAATTGTTCTTTTGATTATTGAAGCTAAAGGTAACAATAAAACATTTATTGCATAAAACTTAAGGGTTTTAATATTTTATCCTCTGTTTACCGACCCCCGATCGTAATATCCAACATTGACCGCAACATTTACTCGTAAATACGATGCTATTACACTACAGAGGGAATTATTATCCATGCACTAACGTCGCCACGTTGTATTACGTGTAGTGGGAAATACGATGTCCCTTAACTTGCCACGGTACTGCTGGGCAAGTTTTTCATTCCGTCTCATTACATTGTGTATCTACCATTTTTACAAGACCAGATGTCCAAAGACTATACATGTACATTATGTATAAATATATATATATATATATATATATATATATATATATATATATATAAATATATATATATATAAAATAATTTAGTTATAAATAATTATGATTCATGTTTGTTGAAATCAATTATAGAATTTAATTATGATAGTTGAACGTAATGACCGTAAGAGTTTTGCTATTCTTAAGATATAAACATTCTGGTAACTCATTCCTTACAATAACTTATAATGATCTGTGAGTTACAATGTTTATCCTTATATTTACCAGATTAAATATCATGTTCCTGTAACGTTAGTAACTAAAATTGATTCCATTAGAGACAATTAATGTTGATATTTAACAAATTCGTCTTTATATTTCTATAAACATATTTATATAGAAAACTAAATAATTATTAATTTCTTCGTCTCGTTTTTCCAAATACTTGCCTCTTAAACAGAAATGTTAAATAATTAATTTTAATCACAGAAATCTATGTATTACATTTACACAAATGGTTTTCCTTCTTGTTTTCTACCATAACTTATTTATTCTTCATTAGTCTCCTGTTTCAGGTAGCTAATTCGATTTACTATAAATTCAAGAATTGTTTTTTCTGACATATTCATTTCTTCTGGAACAGGTTTCGAAAGACAGTTCGAACTCGAAAAATATATCATTATTTTCCATTCTACAAAGTGGTTTCACATTAAAGAGTATGAGGTAGTGGTTGTTGCTGGCTGTAGTAAAGCGGATAAGGTGGTTGCAGGTATGGGTTGAAATGAAACCACTTGAGTTCAAGTAATATTTTTTTAAATCTCTCTGATCCTTATTTATTTTATTGGGAATTCAAACTTTACAATTGTAATTTGGAAGATTGTTTATTGAAGTAACAAACACGTATCCCAATTACTTTAATTTAAAGTGCATGCGAGTGATTTTAGGCTTCCATCCATTTTATAAAAATTAATTTATAAGTAGAAATTTAACATTTTTTAATGCACTCTAAAGGCACTTATTAGTAAACCTAGTAAAATCTAAAACTGTAAAATAGGTGTCCTAATTCTTAGTTTGTGTTATAATTATTGGTTTGGTTTGATCCATATATATACTTTTTTTTAAAAACATACAGAATGCAAAACAATTTAGGTAATTAATTAATTATTTTCATTTGATTTAGTTATTAATATCTATTAATTTATTTTAATAAATAATTATACTATGAATTCATCTTTCAGATAACAATGCCTTCAGAATGGTGTCATATTCTCTGTTCATCGGGGAACGGGACCCTAAAAGTTTGATTGAATGGCTCCCAGGTATGCAATCAACCAAGTGTCAGTTCCATGATTCATGCATGGTATCACCTAATATACGTTAGACCACTTACTTTTAAATAAGAAATATACAAATAACCTGAGCATGGACTAAGAGGTTTAAATTTTTCCGTTTAAATGTAAATAAATGAATGAGAATGTTATTCAAATAATATTTTAAATCAATAATAACATTACTGAGTTTCTGAGCATAGTTATATTTAAAGTTCAAATTCGTAGTAATAATTTATGTACAAATTTAGAAATGTTTTGAACAATTATGTTAGATACTAGTTAATAGTTACCATCTAATAAGATTATTGTTAGGAGCAAATGTTAATAATAAATATTTGTTTACGGCTACACAAGATAATAGATTTGATTAAGGTGCAGTTTTTACTTTGTACATTTTATGGGTTTTTTAATTACTACATTTATTATCACTTGTATAAAAAAAAACAACTGTCTTTGTAATTGTCCGTGATCCACAACATTGAACAATGCACTGATCTAGTGTGAAAGTAGTGAAACACTATAGTAAGTAGTTGTTTTTTGGCGGAGATACTAAAATTAGTGAATAATCTATTAAATATTTCGAAAATGGAGGTGTGACATTTTTTTATTTATCTTTGTTGTCCTAGTCAAGAAAACAGAAATACAATTCAAAGATTTCAAAATTAGGTGCTTCGAGGTACATTGAGTTCACCATGATACACAGGTAATATTAATCTGCACAGGGAAGTAAGAAAGTAATTCTAAATAATGTATTCAATAAATGTGCTTAGATGTATAACCTAAAACTTATAAATATGTCAACGTCAAGTCACGTATGTTCTTGATATTGATAGTTTATTGGGAAGACAAAAACGTTTTGAATAAATATTGTGATTAATAAATATATAAGATTCAACAGTGAACTAAGTCAATCAGTGGATGTGTGCATTGTTGTCTCTTCCTGATAAATTAGTCTATAATGGTGTTGCTAATTTGTTTGAAAAAAAAAATTGTTATTAAAACGTATCAGACACTTTAGCTACAGGTATAATTTTTAGGCACCTTTCAGTTCCCTAGAAGTTTAGAATTGACTTTTTTATATTCTCTTGAACAGAGGTTCCCAGAAAAATAGTGTGGGGGACCCCCTACATTTACATGGGAATGCTGGGGACCCCCTAGGGGGGTCCCCAGAAAATATTTTAAAATCAAATACCTGAAAATGACATTTTGTACTATTCTGGTACCTAAAAGTAGGGGGTTTTCTATGTTCACTTTCTTGCAATAAAAAGTCAAAACAGGTAATATTTGCAAGAAGTATTTGAATTAGTATTAAAAATCAATGTAAATACAAGTAAAATGTCAAAGGAGTGACAAATTAGCTTTAAAATATTTATTAATCTTATTGTACATATAAAGAACCAAGTAAAAAGTTTACATACAATAACAATACTATCGTCCCATTTAACATTTGGAGAAGGGCAAGAATGTCTTCGATTTGTATCTCCAGTTCCTAATATTGACTACTAATGTGACAAGTTAAATCTCTTTTTTTACTTAATAAGTTCTGAGATGTTGGGTTGAATGCTTGATAATTTGACCCGAAAATCGTACTGCATATCGAGCCGGTTTCTGTATTTGTTTTTCATGAAGCACATGGTAGAAAATGCTTGCTCACAACGATATGTTGTTACAAATGGAAGGAGTGTCTTGAGGGCTTTGCTGCTAAGGTCGTGATGCCAGTCATGGGCCATTAGCCAAAATTCAATGGGTTTTGTATCATAAAAGACATTTTTCACTGTCCCATTACTTGTTAAATCGACAAGTTCATCTTCTTCCTTATCTGTGAGAGTTGAAATGCTCTCAATATCCCGGCAAGTAAATGGATTTCTAACCCAATCATAATTGGAATCTAATTCTGGAAAATATTCTCCAAATGTAGCTGACAGACCTCGAAGATGTTCAGCTATTTCACCTATGAATTGTTGAGGTAAACTGACATCAGCTGATTCAATGAATTGTTGCAGAGTGGGAAAGTTTGTGGTGGAACCTTTCTCAATACGTGTTGCCCATATCTGACACTTTTTTATCATAGCACTAACTTTATCGTGGACTGGAAACATATCAACATTGTTTCCTTGTAGGCTTTGATTTAAAATATTCATATGATCGAAAATATCAGCTAGGTAGGCTACTGTGCAAAGCTGGAAAAAGTCATTGAAGAAACTCTCATATTGGCTTCCACTAAGAAAGACAAGAACCTCATCTCTAAGTTCAAAAAACCTGTTCAAAACTCTTCCACGTGAAAGCCAGCGGACTTCAGTGTGAACAAGGAGTTGGTCATGCTCACTTCCAATTTCCTTGCATAGCAATGAAAATAATCTAGATTGAAGGGGCGAGTTTTGATGTAGTTAACCACTTTTACAACCTCATTAAATGTGTTTTGCATTGTTTCTGGTAACCTCTTTACTACTAGAGCTTCACGATGAATAAAGCAATGTGTCCATTTTACGTTTGGCGCAACAACTTTGATACGAGCATGTAGCCCTGTTTTCTGACCAGACATTGCTTTTGCCCCGTCTTTAGACAAGCCAACACATTTACTCCAGGCAATGTTGTGTTTCTTAAAAAAATCGTCGAGCTCGTTAAAAATGGCTTCCGCAGTTGTGTGAAGTAATTCACATGACATGAGGAAGTCTTCATGTAATTGTTTTTCAAATATAAAGCGGACAAATACCAACATTATCGCTTTTTTGATATGTCTGTACTTTCATCCAATTGCAGGGCAAACATATTACACTTAGATAGTTTTGAGAATAAATTATCCTCAAAATTACTTGCCATATCGGAAATTTTCCGTTGTACTGTATTATTTGATAGGGGAACAGTACTCATAATTTTTGCAACAGAATCACCTAACATTCATTTACATAATATTACAGCTGCCGGCAAAATCAGCTCTTCGGCAATTGTGTGAGCTTTCCCAGACTTTGCCACTAGTTGGGAAACTTCGTATGATGCTATGGTTGCATTTTCACTTGAACTTATTCCAGCACTTACTGACATTAATTTTTTGCTGTTTTTAAGTTCACCCAACTTAATTTTAAAAAACTCTGCAGACTTACTTTTACAGTCCGGATGCTTTGTTTCTAAATGGCGACGTAGTTTAGCAGGTTTTATGGCTTCATTAGAAAGTATATCAAAATAAATAACACACTGTGGTTTAGGTTCATTTTCAGTCCCAGAATACGTGAATCCCAACGATAAATAATCACTATTGTATTTTCTTACTTTAGCCGAGACACTGTTTTTCGAGAGGTTATGTTCGTCTGACACTGACTGCACTTTCACTGGAATAATGTCATCGCCATCTTCTTTAACTTCCGATCTGTCCCTTTTTAAAGTGCCACACTTTAACCACTTATCCATGATTACTATCCCAAACAACACTCGTAGTATTACGACAAATAAACTTGTTATGTACAGTTTGTAACAAAACAAACATTTCTAATGACAATGTCAGCGCACTGGTGGCTAGTAGACAGACGACTAGACTAGACAGAGTAGACCCTAGCGCAAGCTCGCTGCAAGCGGCAGTCAGTGTAACTACTTTTGCCAAACTCAAGGTCAATAGAAGTTGTCAACGCGCTGTGAGTTTCCATACATAGCAATCACAGGCGCTGTCACACCATTTTGCGTTATGCGTGCCTGTGTTTGCATTACACGGCAAGAAAAGTTTGTGGTCATTCTGAGGACCCCCTACGATGGCTTCGCGGACCCCCAGGGTTCCACGGACCACCTGTTGGGAACCACTGCTCTTGAAGGTATTAATAAGAAGTTGCAATAGCTATGCAACTATGCAAATTGACAACCAAGTTGTTTAAGATATTTCTAAAGTGTAATTAAATCTTATAAATAATGCGAGTGATTTTAGGAGTTTCTTGTAGTTAAATACCGAGTAATGCAATTTTTGTTTACTTAAATCTTGGCTGTTTGACAACTCAAATATTTTAATACTTGAAAGTTATTCTGTAACAAAACACATACAATTAGGAACTTTGTGAGCTAATTTAAAATATCTAGTATTGTTAGTTCTTTTAACTGATTCTCATCTGGACAGTCTGATGTATTAAAAATGCAATAGATAACGTTTTGGTGAGACCAATTTTATTTTGAATCATATAATATATAAAATATTCTCTTAGGCTCAACCTTTTATTTTAAAGTTCACAATTTCTGTATTTTTATGAATTTTAATAATGTAAAAATAGCTAATAATTTTCAATGTTGGCCTCTATTACACTGAAACGTTGGGGTTTTTCGATAGAGTAAAGAAGATTAATGGGCAATATATTTAGGTTTCAAGAACAACCTGCACACATAAATACAATGAAGAAATTTATAATCTCTTTGTGATATATTTATCTCATTGTTATTTATATAGTTGAAGCAACCAGATGGAAGACTGATCACACACTATAACAATATCGCCAAAGTACTGGTCACATCTTTTCACCTCTATATTCTCTTTCACCACTGGTTATAAATTTCAAACACAGAAGCATAAACAGAAAAAAACTACAAATAAACCAAATAAAACCTGGTTCTCCATTATATATTTTTTTTGCTTTACAAGAACTTAGTTCTTGTATAGATCTTAAATCTTTAACATCTCTACATTTCATTCCTTTCCAGATCCTTTTGACCTTGTACACTTCCATATTAAACATTGTGTTACCATGAAGGGAAAGTCTTCTGTATATATATAACCTTGTTCGAGGATACGTTTTCCAGCTGTTGGAAGCAACAGCAGTAATTCTTTCAAAAAAATGTAGGACAGAACTTACTTACATTTACCTCAAAGTATACCTATAGTTTATGCTACCTATCAAAGAAAATGATAGGCCAATGGCTTCTATTGCGAAATGGATTGCTGGAAAATGTTATCTTATGGTCCTCTAACTGTTATTGACATTTCTTTTACTCTTTAGTAATTACATCTGGCATGACAATAGTGCGAGTGACACTTAAACAGCATAATTCCCTCATCTAAGCACACGGTCCTTGTTGCTAATTGGCAGAGTGCAATCATATTTACTTCTATTTCTCTATAAAAGTCAGATGTTTTCTTATATCTTTATAAAGACTGAACAATTTTGACTTGGCAACAGTGCCAACATTATGTTTCTCCTGTATGAAGATCCATCAATATAAATTTCTTACAAAGAGATTTTTGTTATAGGACAAAATTTTGAGTTGTAGCTTGTAACAACAATTTTTCAGAAACGGGCTAGCTGGTTTGAAAGCTTTAATAAAACCAAAAAAACATGTATAGGACGAAAGATTTTTTTTTGAGTCTGTGGAAATGACTTATTTGATGGGTGAAACTATTGACCGCATAACACATTTTGTAATAGAAAACATTGGTCTACAGTACAATAAATCATACAATAAAACAGTGCAATACGGAACAACAAATCTATCTGAACCAATACCCTAATCATGGACTGAAATTTGAAGAAACATTGGATAGGAGTAACCCTGGTAATAGCAGACTGGAGCAGTATCCTGAGCATCCCAATCTTTTTGAGTTGCTACACTTTGAGTTACTGTATTTTGGGTTGTTACATTATTGAAAGTCCATACTATACGATGCAGTAGATTAATGTATGTAGGATATACGAGCTACATAACACATGTATCCAGAGAGAAGACTATTTTGTTTTTCAAGCAAATATTTGTAATAACTAATAAAGTACTTTTATAATTACACACACACACACACAGATACACATAAACATATATATATATATATATATATATATATATATATATATATATATATATATATATATACTCAAATAACACACTTACCTACGTACTAGTGCAACTATTAATAGTTTACACACATGTATAAAAATCTTTGCAATAAGATTGATGTTGCATCAATTTTAATAATTTTTCTACAACAACAAAATATTTTCAGGGGTAACTAAGATAAATGTAAGTAAGGCTATAAGCTACACTAAATGCATGACAAATCTATATAATCAATAAACAAATTTATAAAAAAACCGGTTTGTTAAATAGTTTGTTACCTCAATAAATTGGGAATATACCTAGATCAAAAACAATTAATCGTAATAATGTATAATTGTTTAATAATGTATAGGCACTACATTTAATCTAATTCACCGATTTAAGTAGTGAAATGATGGGTTTATTCATACATAAATACTCATGTAAAGGTTAGCTTACATCAATATTGTTATTTACTCGTAATTTTAAAATTAATAGTAAGCAATTTAATCACCTAAAATAATGAATAAACTCTTATTGAATCTAATTTAATTCCTGTGTACGTAAAAGAAATGTATCTATACGTAAGGATTTTATTTGACCCATGTCCAATCTCTTGACTAAAGGAAATACTTTCACATTTAGTTTGGCTTACAAGAGCTTTTATCTTTTACACTGAAGAATGAATGGAGTCACAACGGCTTAGCGCAATCTGTCGTTTTTCAGAGAATTTAAACCGTTTCAAGCATTATCCAGTCAGAAATGAGGTCCAGATACCTAAAGAAAAGAAAATATTTAATTACAACAAAACGTTCTCTATTCTGTAATTATGTATTTGTTTAAATAATGTTTAACAAGTATTTGCATTCTTTTGTAATAATTTTATAGTTCTATAATTACTAGTTTAAATATTAAAAATTTTAATGTATAATTTTTGACCATATTTATATGTAATTTACCTAAAAGTGATTAAATTATTTTTAATTTATTAAATAAAAGTTCAATGGATTGAAATCTATAAAATGTCTGATTTTATGTAAACTTTGGAATACTGCAGGATAAATATAAAATAAAACCTTTTGTACCATATTTTTATAATTAAAGGGAAAATTTCATTTTTTAAATGTTAAATTTATTTGACTTTTAAATCAAATATTAAATATTTTTTTCTAAATAAATAACTTTTTCTTAAATATTTATTCTGCTGTAAAAATACATTGACTATTTTTGTGAAATCTTTCTAACAATGCAATGAATATGACAATTGAAATTACCATGATAGTGACAAAATTATGGACCTCTTTAATCAAATCAACTGGTTTTAGTTGCATTCTCAATGGAACGATGTATTACAAAATGCTTGCACAAATCCTATCCGATTCGAGATCATAAATTGTGAATGCCATGAGATTTTAAAAGGTTATCTAACATTTCTAGTATGTAGGCCGGCCTATGCTCGAGATGAAAATTGTTGAAGAACATACTCGAATGATATACCACAGTGACTTCTATAATGGATCATTGGTTGAATGTGTAAGGCAAAACGAAAAGAACTCTCTATACTCGAAAGCTTATTTTATTTGCCCTTACATTCTTTTGATGACCTTCTTCTGATACTAAGAGTGAATTTCCAAGACCCCCAGCAACGATAGAGTATGTGTTCAATGGGGGCCTAAAATTACCTTGAAAGACTGTCACATAAATAAATTTTGTTTAAAAAGTTTACATAAATTATAGGTTTTTTGTTTTTTTAATCAAGTAAAGTTAAATATTTTAAATTGAGATCGGTTTTTATTATTATTTTCGAACCCTCATCGTTTAAACCTTTATTTTTGTGTTATTTTAACAATAGGCCTATATTTATTATCACAACCTATCACCAATAATTGTTATGTTGAAATAGACACACGATATGTAACACATTATACTGTTGTTATAGTAGTAAATATATTAATCTATGAATGGTTTAAAATAATTTTCAACAAAGGGTTTATAAATAAAATTATGCTCATGTCAAAACTTGTGATTTCGGACCTTCATCGTTTCCCCCTTACTAATATGTTGTCTGCCCTGTTTTTATACGTAAACTGAATTTAATTTTCTGATAAATAGGATTTTAATGATTTATTTTATGAAATCGTGTTTATTTTTTTTCATTAAATGCATTTACTTATATCTGACTAATTTTATGTTACAAAAGCCTTTGATAGCATTTTTTGGTATGAATTGCAGTATAAAAATGCATTCAATGTAACTAATATGAGTATTCGGTTTATTAAATTGAACATATCTACTCGTCTTATGTGTGAGTATATTTACATAATTAGTATGACATATTCAGTGTTTAGTTTGTTGCCCCAGGTTTATTTATTTGGTAAAGTTCTAATGTAAGAAAGAATTTTAGGATGAGAGTTCATTAAGCAACGCACCATTCACCAATCACACATGCAGGCACTGAAAGCACGCATTCGGGCTTTAATGGGGTCACTTGCCGGAGTTCCCATTATACTGTGGGAGGATGGCCAGGTTTTATAATACGTTCTAAGGCCCCTCGACTTTATTTTGATCGACTTCCCTTCGACGTCATTTTCCTTTTAGGCCTACACGTTGTAACGGTCTGAATCACCGTTCAAATTAAGTAATTAATAATTTCCTATTGTTTAAATAAATTTAAGTAATAAGGTTTTAATTTATGGTATAATAAACATAAGAAGTCAGTAAAATGTTGAATAAGTATTATTAAGACAAATTAAAAATTATAATAGCATGAAACTGTAATAACTAACTAAATTTGACAAACGAGAGTGAAGTGAAAAATTTCAAAGTGCGGAAAAATGCTAACTTGAGAAATAGGCCACGTAGAACTATCATCGACATTTTGAAATGACCAGAAAAATCTACAATAAACAATAGTGAAAACAGAATTTAAAAAACTAGAATAACAAAAAAGTTACAGCCATTTTAAAATAATGGACATTTTTCAGTGTTTTAAAAACGATTACGAAATTATGCAGGTTAAAACTGATACGTTGTCCAACCCGCCCGTACAAGAAAAGAAGCACGGAGATAGCGACGAGCTTAGAGCAAGGGGAAGGGTTACATAGCCGAAATAAATACAGAAACTGTAGGACCTGTAAGGCAGTCTGTAAACAATTTTTAATACGAGGTGCTAACGGTCGTAATTTCGTTCAACGCCTAGGACAACCACCATAAGGCCAGATGTGAAAAAATAGCCACGTTTCCGCCGTCTACTATCATCCATGGACGAGGGCTCCAGACTCAGCCTCCAGGACGTGAAAATGGAGAAATACTTCCATTGACTGACCAGGGATGTCAACTCCCGATGTCCAGGGACCAGGGAATCCAGACGAGAGGACTCTACGACCGGCAGGGTAATCCTTAGCAAGTCATTTTCTCTATTATATGCAAATTAACGTCACATTTAGTCAGTTAAATTTAATAAATTCAAATTACCAATTAAACTTAAACAATGACTTCATTCTGTGATGAAAAATTAAATAAATTTTAAAAGTAGTAAAATTAATTAGTATAACAAAAATGTTTAAATAACCCAATCATTTTCAAGAAGACCAGATTTATTGAATCTTATAAATTTTAAAATTACTTTTAATAAAATGTGAATTTACCAATTCAATCTTGAAATGAGAAGATAAAATTTGTTATTATGTTAAATTTGGAAATAGTTTTGTTTAAAAATGTGTAAATGTCATTAATGAATTATATATGAAATGTAGGATTTAAATATGTAAATAATAACGAACTTTTAATTAATTATTTGTGAAGATAAAGAGAGAGAGTTAAATGTATTTTATTTGAAATGATAATTATTTTAGTTTAAAATCAGTAATAAAATGTATTATAAAAACTTACAGTATTTGAATTTATCCTGTGTTGAACAACCAATAAAAACTTTTAGTGTTTTCCAACTGATAAATAATGATTATAAAATCAAAGTAAAGTTTTAATTAAATTTCAGTAATTAATAGATATATAAAATTCAGAACCTAATGTTTCTTCAAACGAGTTCTCTCCTGAGAATTTTTTGTATTGAAGCTCAGAGACGATGTCTACTGGCAGATCATGTTTAAAGAACATAGGAGCTTTTAAAAACGGTATCTTAAACATGATCATATTTTGCACGTCCCCTTGCTGTGCCTGCAGATCTCATGAAGCGGTAAGATTATTTAAAAATGTTGTGTGTTCATATAAATGCTGTTTCTTTCCAGCTGACTATTTTACTGACATGTGTGACTATATACAGACCCAACAAACCTGCCAACCATCTTAGGGGAGGTCGTACAAACGTTAAGGTAGGAGTCAGCGGGAATATGCTTGCATTTAGGCGTGGTAGTTTACGCGGGAACACAAGTCAAATATTAGGGATCTTAACACGGCACACAAAACGGTGTGAGCAGCAGATATATAAATATATAAAAAATAAGTAATCGTGCCAACAACTGCAACAAAACAAAGAAGAGCGGGGGGGGGGGACGTTGCAACTTGTACATAGAAAACTTTTGCTTAGTTTTACAGGTGAATAATTGTACCAAAAACATTACCGTATTTACGTAACTAAAATAATAGCTTATTTTTCAAATCTGCAAATTGTTTTTTACGAATAAAAGGTTGAAGACATTAAATATTTTAGTACAAATTTGATTTACTGAAATCAATCAACACTCTTAGATTCCAAAATGTCAACGTCTTTATTATTATTTTCACGATGGAATTCAACTATAGACCTTAATACTTAATTCATTTCGTTTGTATTATCTCCATCCTTTCTGTTCCATTAATAAGGTGGCATCGTCCTTGACTACCCATTTTTAAGTGGTAGAAATAGCTTTCTTTTATCTATTTTAGCGTTCTACAACCAGGTTAGTTTGGGTCCTAAAAACGTTTTGTTTTAACGTGTTGAACAGCATGTGTAGTGACTTTACGTAGATAATTCATTTAACAGTTTGTAGGGCCTCCCCAAATGGTCCCTTGATCGAGGACTGCTATTCTACCCACAACACACAATTAAAAAAAAAATAACTCTCTCTCACACAAACACACACACACACACATACACAAACACACACACACACTAAGCTAATATTATCCAAGACGTATACGTTACTTTATATAGTTTAATTTCTTAAATCCATATTTTAAGGCACTATAAAGGCTTAGTTATTAATATCATCACTGGCGTGCAGTGGTATATTTATTAGATTAACCAGTGCTGGCAACGCGGTTGGGGGGGGGGGGGTAAAAAAGAGCGTCCGGGGGCTAATTAGTAACTTAACTTTTATAATAATATGTGAGAAAATAATTTATATTAAATGCTAAAACTTAATGTGTTCGTCTACACTTATATATTTAATGTGAATCATGTTATTGTTTAAAAAAATTCATATACTTTTGATTTTAAATGTAAAACCTAAACTGCTATTAGTAATTTGTATATGTAATTGTTATGAAGCATTTTACTAATTTTAAAATAATTAGTAAAACCAATGCAGTATAAATACACACAGTTATATACTAGCAGCCAGGCCTATACATAAGAATGAATTGAAAAACCAGCCGTTGGAAGATTTTTAAAGTATTCACACTAAATATGACCAACACTTATATTCAGAATATTGTTTTCATTTTATAGTGATGTTACGTTGTAAAGGAACTAATTATAGGGTGAAACTAAGGTTAAAATTATTATTTCAAAATAAATTATTGTGCCCATTATTAAATCCTTTAAATTTGTGGTTGTAAACCAATAAGGTAGTATGATTATTGTTGGTGGAAACGGATAAAAATGGATTGTGAATACAGCGTACAGAAGACACTCAGGAATTCCACTGTCATTCCAAACAGGAATTCATTGTAACCACTGTATTTTTGTGTCATCACACTTATTATGTAACTAAGGTTCGATTTTAAAGTGTTGTTCTCAAAACAATACTTTCACTACATTTAAAAGGAAAAGAAAACCACGGAACAATTACCGCCCCTTCTGGAAATATAACACACTCAAGATGATTACATTTTTCTGTCAACTAAAAAGAAGGTTTTATTTATTATTTCTGATTACTTTAAAGGCAGGTATTCAAAGTTAAGTAGCAATTTAATTATACACACAGACCAAGCGAGAGAAAGAGAGAGATATTTATAACTATACGTATTATTTAAATTGTTTATATATTTTTGTAAATAATATTTTTCACTTCGTTTCCCATAATTATTACACATTTATTCTTAAGTTCAGTTTACCTTTTACTTTTAATAAGCTCACAACACAAATATATATATTGGAGAAACAAAAATATCTAAATCACTATTGAGTTTATGAAATTTAATAACTACTCTTATGTAACCCTATAGAGACAGTTACTATACTTCCACTGCTGTATAGACTTCTAGCTAGGTAATATAAGGAAATACAGCCAAGTGACATACTCTAGTTTAATATGCGCTCTACATTCTCAACAACATCAAAAATTAAAATGTAAAAAAAGATAGAATATCTCCTACACATTAGTTAAACTAGCTGAAGGAGTATCTTATGAAATTTAGCTATTTATATTCTGGAACATCTATGAAGTTAAGAGGGTCATAAAAACTGGTGAATTACCCAGTACTGAGATGAGCTATTAGGAAATTGCTTGAGCTTAGTGATTAATTAAAATATTCAGTAAAGTATAAAAAACATCAAAACTGTGTACTTTTTATTGTTATTATTTCCCTCTCAACAATGACAGCTATAAACAATAGACTTATTGAGAAGTAAGGACGATGTCCGTGCTGAGAGGTTTTACTACATAATGTTTGTCATAATGGTGACGAAAGCATGGTAATTGGAAAGACAAAACAGTGATTTAAAAAAAATAATTTAAACTAAATAGAAGAGAAACATTAAATGTAGAATGTTAATAAGACAAATATTTTCGTAAATATACGCCTACAAAAATAGAAAAAAATATATATATATTAATTAAAGATGTTTAAAAGGCAAAAAGAGTAGGACATTTGAAATCTTCGTAAGAATTACGTATTATATTTGCGAAAACAATGGTTGTTTCATCATTCCAAATAATTGCCAGAAAATCACTTGACAGTTTATTATAACAATGTAAATTTAAAATTGTATACACCGGTCACTTATTCATTACGTTTAATACGTGACTCTTGTTTACTTTCTTTCTATAAATTTAAATCCACAATTTAAATGTAATATTGTATATTTAATAATCATATAATTATTTTGTGTTCGTTTATATATTTTCTTACTGGATTTATTTGTATAGTTATGTATATTTAAGGTTACAATAGTTTCTTATAAAAAACGTGGAGCACCTATGGAAATGCGAAATATATTTTGAGTTAAATTTCGTGTAGTATTACATGACCAAGTTGTGACCATGAGAATTTTACTTACAAACCTTCTCAGTAATAGTGTCAAGCCTTATTTAAAGAATTTAAAATTCAGTGATATAGACGATAACGTAATAACTTGTTTACTCTCTCTCTCTCTCTCTCTCTCTCTCTCTCTCTCTCTCTCTCTCTCTCTCCGTATCCATTATTTAAAGGTAATCTCATTGATTAATATCGTTATGAATTCATTATTGTTTACATATTATTTCCACTCTAGTAAAATGAGGATTATCTAAACCTGCTAGAAGTCCTATCCCAAGCCAACCTCCTACTCATTCTCCCCCTCCTCTCTTATTAATTTCTAGTTACAAAGTTGTAGATGTTATGAGGTATCCCTAGATTTCAGAATGAACCCGGAGGAGGAGTATTCATTCTGAAAAAGTCTTGAAACCCTTATTTTTTGTTTTGTCATATTGATGTGATATTTATGCTGTATTTATCCTTCATGGTAACTGCTGAGATAGTTAGATGGCGTGTAGAAAATAAGAGAGAGATAGAGAGAGAGAGAGAGAGAGAGAGAGAGAGAGAGAGAGAGAGAGAGAGAGGGAGAGAGAGAGAGTAAACAAGTAACATTATCAAGATGCGCGATTATTGTAGGCGTTGGCTCGGGGACGCATTGAGATATGGCATCTTATGCGCTTCAGCAGCCTAGTCTTTATGATTCCGACTTAAACCTAGATTAGTAAACTCTGACTGCACATGTTCTCAATGGGGTTCACATCTCATCCACCCCCCAGTATCCGTTACATGGGGTAACTCTGTTACTTTTTTTTATTACCGCTAAACCTCGATAACAATAAACGAAAGATAGTTGAAAGATTCAATGGTTCCTGCGGGAGATCAGCATTCAGCAGCGGATCGATAATAAACAACTGATTGTGTCAAACATGAAATTTCCAGTCCATTTTATGGTAGAGAAATCAACTTAAGAAGAAAGATAGTCGTATAGCGAGAGTAGAAGGAAAAGGTTTTCTTCAAGGTTACACTGGTGACTGCAAGAACGATTTCCGGTATGCCGCTTCCTAAGGGAACCAGTGAACACCCGTGGTAACATAGGTATAAAGACTGCCGGAACAGATAAATATTTCAGATTTATTATATTGTTTTATAAATTGGTAATACGAACACCGCCAACAGCCCGAATAGGATTACTTAGAATTTTTTTAAAGGGGGGGGGATACTCCAAACTCTACGTTTTTATAATATTCATCTCGCTATTTAATCCTCCGATACGACGGTGGTGTGTCTTAAACGGAATATATAAAAATAGGTACAGTCATTCTAAAAAGTACTATAATTTTCACAAAATATAAGTATTAGACATAAAATCCCTAATGGGTACATCAAATCACAAACATATAAATTTGATTTAGACATTCGAGCAATAAGTCAGTAAAGGGCTATTTTAAAATTTCAATAAAAATGTTGGACACAATCTCAATACCCCAAATAATAATTAAACATAATTGATAATACTAGTTACCTAAGATTAAACCCTTATGAACATTTAGATGACCTCATCATTAGAGGGTCTTATTACCAAATTACAATCTAGAAAGTTACAAACTAGAGTGACAGTCTAGTTAACTAAGCTACAGTCTAGGTGGTAACCTATGGTTTTCTACATATTATGCAGTCCCTCTGATGATGGTAACATGGTCATGGCAATGTAGATAAGGGTTTAATTAAAGACAACTTGTATTATTAGTTATGTTTGTGGTTTTGGGGTCGTTTCCATTATTTTTATTGTAATATATTGTACAAATATGCTGTTGATATTGTAGATATATTGAAACATTATTAGGCAAAGTATTATTAAACTTACTTACTTACTACCCAACTCTCATCCTTGGCAGTTGAGCCATTTGAGAAGAGATGGGCATTCTTGAAGATGAAACTGTTGTAATCCTGGGCCCTGTTAAGGTCTGTGTAATCATTATGGTGTTCGACATTCATACAACACAGCAGACACTCCGCGTTCTGAAGCACATGGAAGCGGTGAAGGTGTGCAGCAAGGCAACCATGGCCAGTATTTAATCAGACTCCTTATAAACCTATACCTCAGAAAACTGAACATATTGTAACGGACCACGTTCCACTCATGATATATGTCACACGGCTTGACATGTTTACAAGTCTTTCACTCTCAAGTGGACACAATAGTCCCACCTGTCTGGTTAAGAGCCTTCTAAGATGTGAAGCGGCAAGAAAATACCAGAAATCGCTAGATAACCCAAGTTTTGCAAGGCGTAAATCCAAACAGTTTTTGTAATGTACTGACGAGAGTAAGAATTAGAGACATTGACAAAGTAGTACGTATTGAGAGTAACTCTACATACAGCAAACGATCATAAAAGCTATTATTAGAACTCAATATACCAATGTTTAGAATCTTTTATCTTCATGGGTTGTAAAAGTTCATATATTATTACATAGTTACTTAATCAAACAATTGTCTTATTAATTATTGGACCTCAGAATGAATGTAATATGGAAAATCATAGATACTTATAAACGCAAATTCAAATATTATACAATAAGCTAACAGATAAAAAAAACAAATTTTTTAAAAATATTAGACAAAATAACAACATGGAATACTTCTCCACGTTGTAAGGTTTGGAATTTTATAAAGGTAAACCTTCTTAGCTACAGTGTGATATGTAAATTCTCTTTCAGCCATGCGTTATTTACCTTCCTTAGGTAAAGCTAGCTTATTCAAAGTTTGATAATTAAAGACTTCTTAAAAACTGTTTTTAATTAGTCTCTTACTTTTAAGTAACAAGTCCTTCGAGGTAAAATCCAAAACTTAAACACTCAATAAACATTTTAAGAATTTATAACAGTTGTGTGAACTTTTCTCAATTTTAAATATTGCTTGAATGGCTTTAACGAGAAAAATGTTTTGCGTATAAAACCAGTAAAAAGATATGTAAACCTATTTATGCTTCTCTTGCAGCATATGGTGGCAAATGTATAGCCTATATGGTGGCATATATCACATATGTTTTGCTTTTATTTTACAATTACTAAAATTTTACAATTATTATAAGTTATACACTAAATGTAAATTATTAATATAATATGTAAGCAAATGAGTTATTGTTGGTAATATAGTCCCTGATTGTGGTAAAATCACGAACGTAGTTAGAGGAATTTATTGTATTAGTTTCTTTTAACAGAGCACTCATATTGAACATTGTGCAACTAACATTTAAAGTACACCTACAATAGTTAAAGCGATGAATAAATGATTGTACGAATTAATTTGTAATAGTATACACTAATTATATTTATTCCTAGTTAAATTGTGTTTGTAAATAATTGTAGAAGTGTAGTAGGTATAGAGAACTATGATAATATACACTGCTAAGCTATTATTACTAGTTACTACTCACAAATTGTGTTTTTAACAGAAATAAATCAATAGACTGTAGTAATTGATATTATAGAATTTTAAAAAAAACACTCTCGATTAACAGGAGCTAAGTGTAAGGTAGATTGTAATCTACATTTTTTTCAGAAATAATAAATAGTGAATAAATAGTAACTAGGTTTATACTATCAACACGTATGCCCAATACCCATTGATTATATTACTTACTATTTGTTAAACTTGAATCTATGTAAGCTTCGAAGACGCGTGGTCTATATTCTGTCCACCTATCAGAGCTCAATGAACAAGCGTCTCAGAATAGTTTGCAACACTGTGCGATTTGTAATAATCTAAATCTAATCATCGAATCATACTAATCTGTGAATACCAAGCCTATAGTGATGTTTTGTAAATAACGATTGAGCTTTTCCAGAAGTGTAAAATATTTTTCTTCATGTTTAAAATAGTTGTATGATTCTACTTATCTGAAAACTAAATGACGTAGTTTATTATTAAAGAACAAATTATTTATTTTGGATTGTTAAGTTAAATTGATTACAATTGAATTTTATAAAAGCATATTAAAACCATAAATAATTTTTTAAACGTTATAAGGGTTTAAATGGGATACTGCTACTTCCAGGTAGTAACAAACAGCTTTTATCCCTAAATTTTTCAGTAGCGTCACTCAATCCTTCATGTCGATTCCTTTTCATGGGTAAAACTGATCCATGAATCCAAGCTTTTGCGATTCATCATCACTACTACTCATTCCTTCACTTTCACAACAGTAAGTTCAAACCAAGACTCTGTACTAAGCATAGTAAAACACGTAGCTCTTTTGAACATGACGTTTACTTAAAACTTTACAGTATTATAGAGATAAACACTGCAACCACCATTCCATACAAGTTAAAAGTATCAGACTGATTAGATGATTCTATTATGAGAGATGCGATGGTTCTTCATAAAACATCACTTCCTTTCTTTGTTTACGAAGAATAAATACGATCATTCCAGAAATGTGTTATGTTTCGAAATAATATAGCATGGAAACTTACCACGTTATTAGCATGGGAGTTGGACAGAGATGTAGGTCCCAAGAAGAGGACAAGAATGTGTAGTAATCTCAATTCTGATAAAAAAAGACTTATCACGTACTATGCGTGAGCATTCTTAGAGGAGGATGGATTAAACACGGATTTTTTATTAGACAGCAAGATCTAACAAGAAAACGTTTGCATTATGTACAATCAGTAAAACCGTTTAATATGTATTTAAATGTTTCTCATTTGTGAAGTATTTAAAACGGTTTTTCAACGCCTTATACAGACTTTGGATTGTCTATATTGGGATAAAAAGTGTTTTAATCACAGTCTTTTTGAAATATTTCTTTAAAATAACCAAAACATTTGTTACAATAAAGATACTTCAAGAAGCAAATAAATTAAACAAACAGCATCTTAATCCACTACTATACATTAAATATCCACCAGGCCATTTACATCATTAATAACAACAAAGTGCTTTGTATTTACAACACCAATTTGGAAAATAAACTTCAAGTTATTATAGTAACGTTTCTTAAGCTAAATTCCATAAAGAACCTTGAAAGCCTAATTACTATCAGGGTCAGGTGCGTCATTCTAAAAGCATCTGAACTGAAACTTTCGTCTCCCCTCTTTCTTGCTTCAATACAACAAAATATTTACTTTTTCAATCCATTATATACCCTTTTTCTACTTGTGTATCTTCTTCTTCTTCCTAATGATGTAATTGTTTATTACCAATTTTACATGTTACATGCAATATTTATTCTTCAAACTATCAGTGTTCCTAAATAAACATGCTTTAAAGCTTCTGGTAACTTTCAATGTGATAAATCGTGGTTACAAAGAAAACATTTTCCATGTAAGATAGTCTCCTTTATTACGAGTTATAGGTAAACGGTTTATACGTCTTATATTGCGAAGCACCGTCCGATGGACATCTTTTACTGTAATTAATCGTTAGCAGCTAAATTATTAGTTTTAAAATAAGTAATAAAACAAAATACTTCTCTGCTGTTAAACGTTATCGTATATTGGTATCGATTTATCAGAGTTAGTGATGTCTATATGTAATAAATTCTAATATTCTGTGTAACAAAACCTGCATTATTTTACTTTTCGTATCTCTCTCTCTCTCTCTCTCTCTCTCTCTCTCTCTCTTTCTCTCTCCCTATTTTCCTTCTCTCTCTCTCTCTCATATATATAAAATTATATACACATATATATATATATATATATATTTAAGATTAAATAATATACACTAATACAGGAGTATTTAATTTATTGAATAATATACTCAAAGCTTTTCGTTGGTTAACATTACCAACATCATCAGGAATTACAATACTAAGAATGATAAAAGAACTGAGTATATTATTCAATAAATTAAATATTCCTGTATTAGTGTATATTATTTAATCTTAAAAATATTGTAACAGGAAAACACATTTGATATTCTATATATATATATATGGCTGTATATATACATACATATATATATATATATATATATATATATATATATGGCTGTATATATATATATATGTGGCTGTATAACGTTTCTATGAAATATAAAAATACTGTGATTAAAGAGTAATTTTTTTTTTCAATCTAAGATTGGAAATTAATACATTCATAGCGGTTTGATCCAACAAACCTCCTAGTGGAGAACAAAGAAAAGAAACATTTGGCTAGTTGTGTTTTTAGTACTCTTGTTTGTCTCAGCATTCAGCGAAAGTGTGCAGTGAATTGATTAAAAAGGAGCAATAAACACATTAAAAGATTACGTGTTATAAGAAAATATCAAAGACTGAATAGAAAGGGAAGATTAAACTTTGTTTTAAATCTTCCTGTTTTTAAGTTTGTTTTTAGTGAATTGTTATATTGTTTTGAAGGGAATTATTTAACAAACAAAAAACATATAAATAGAAGAATAAAGAAATTCATATTTATTGCATTAAAATAAATGATTTACCTATTACTTTTTTAAAAAAAGAATTTTCAATTTTCTTATTAAAGTAACAATGTGCTACAGCAAGTATACCAAGCGATAAAATCATATATATATACGGTTACCCTTCCATATTTATACAGTAGGCGTTGTCACGCCCACCTGTCAAAACAACAACTATTAACCCTACTTTAAACATGATACATCACATAGAAATTGTATACCTAACTCAATATACAATAAAATTTTCAACTATACAACATAATTACATACGTTAGAGTTTGTAGTACTAACAGTCAATGATGATGCTGATGTTGCTGATGATGACTTTGTCATTGAAACGCGAATGGTTAATTAAATGATTAATTTGAGAGTTGTGTGTATGTTTTTAATTTTTTTAACACAACCTCGCACGCTAAGCTCAAAGAATAGTTGTATGGACTAAGATATACTAATTTATTGTATTGCTCTAACAAAGTTATTATAAGTGAAGAAACAATAATGTTTGTCTTTCAAATGACTGGAAGAAGTTGCAGCATCTGCATCCCTATTATTTCCATTGTATGCAGGCAAGAGAATTATATTGTTTTTCATTAATATTTAGATAGAAGCACAGTAAACAAATACATAACCATATACATCTTTATGCAGGCAGTAAAAACTATATTAGACACTTAAAATGTGTATTTTTTAGTTTAAATATTTGTAAGCGTCTTGTTTAAAAAATAATGTAAAAAAACAAATTTGAAATAAGTCATGATGCCCTTGCCTAATTAGTATGCAAAGTACAAAAGCATATCTTACGTTTCAATTCAATACGAACCTTAATTCTGTATATTTGGCACAGATGTAAAGGGAACGGTGTATTTGAATTAGCGAACGAAACATAAATCAACGAGGTTACAATCGATTAATTCATCTTGATGTTTTTCTAGTTGGCATTGTAATATATTCACAAATTACATCTGAAAATTTGCAAAAAACCTAATGTAGTTTTAGTTTCCTTGTAGAGCGTTATGTCCACTACATTTACCATTTCCTAGCCTTTTCTGTCCCTCTGTGATAAACGTTGTAAAACTTCATGGCAAACCTAGTACTAAGGCCATAAAGTTTTATTATAGTTTTATTAATAGTTTTAGTAATAGGAGTACAACCTATATGTGAGTGTTTGTGGGAATAAATTATGACAAGAACAGTGTGCCTACTATACCGATAAATTTGATAAGGTTTAATTAGTCTATTGATGAACAAAAACAAATAACACCCTTTTTCTGATGCAAACATACAATATATGATGTAATAATATTGATGCGGGATAGCTGTTAGCACCATTTCTCCTACAATAAAGTTAGCTTACACTGGTTGATGCTATTCAAAGTAATAACAGACAATTTTTGTAACACACATAAATCAGTTGATTATAAAATTTGAAGTATAGAATTGCGCTTACTTCAACATTAATATACAATGAATTTGCAAAGTAAGCTTTAAAGTTTTCAAAAAATTAGTAACTTACTGAGTTGCACTCATGGATCTTTCACTGAGTAGTTACACCAAGGTTTAAGTTTGTTCACGTTTCTGATTAGAAAAAAATACGAATTAGTAAAATCTATATCCTATCATTCGATTTGTCGTATTTCCTAATGTCTAAGCGTTAATGTACATCCTGGATATGGAATTTGAAGACGATTATATATTTGAACCTTTCAAATAATAAATTTACATTGATGTATGATTCTGGTATATTATACTTCTAGGTAATATATTATACTACTAGGAAATAGTCGGCCGAACCAATCCAGCAAAGGTACCCATTGTTTGGTATTTCCTGCAACGAAATGACACACAATCTATATTTAAATAGCATAATAATTTCCTGTCTCTCTCATTACGAAACTACGATGATAATAGTTTTTAACCAGTTCACACATTTTTTTTAACCATTGAATTTAACCATAGTATAAATAAAGCTGTGGTAGTCTTAAGATACTGCCAAATAAATTGTATGAAGGGCTAGATAGGAATTGGGAATAATTTATGGGTAAGGTAAGAATGTGGTCTAGCATTTTGTAAAAGATTATAGCTGTCGTTCTTATTGTCACGATTTTGAGGGGGAATTAGAAGGAACAGATTTATGCAGGCTGCTTTCAGTATCACCAATGTGTGGAGGAAAGGAATGGTTCATTGTCTCCCTGTACCAGTTAGGACCGTAATGTAAAATCGTGGGTGGTATGAGCAGAATTGCACTTGTTCTCTAACAAGAACAAATATTGGCGTCCATCTCTTATGTAATTTTGGAATGGTTTTTAGACAATTTGGGAATCACGTTTTTGTGCCTATACTTGTATTGGTTAACTTTACACAAATATTTGATGATATTCATTGTTTAAAGCTATCAATGAATATATCATAGTAGTGAATGTCTATATAGGACAAATATCCGGAATACATCTCTTCATTATGTATTGAATAAACACACAGTTTCGCCAGAGTCTCATTAGTATTGACGAGTTAAATATAACAAAAGTTGAAGCACAAATGACAAACGGAGTTGCAGCGTGAATACAGGTGAGATTCTGGCGAAACGTCGGAACTGCGTTTTCATGCACCTCGGACGTCAGATGTTGTCCGGATTCTACCTATTCGTCAATTTTTCCATCCGTTAAGGAATACATTTCACCAGAGACACGCACACGCACACACTCACACACACGAGGGCGTGCATTACATTTTTAAAAAGAAATAAAAAGTATCAAAATAATCATTAAGATGTAAAGCCGGTTTAAACAATGTGTCTTATGTATTAAAATTTAATTGGCTATTTAAATTTTATAGAGTAATTTTAAAATAATCGCAATATAAGTAGTATTAACAGTAAATCATCGACAATGTTTTTATTCATGTACAAAGATGTCTAATCTCAAGAAACTAATAAATGTTTGCGACCATATAGAAAAGATATGAATTACAATTTTATATTTTTACGAGATTTCATTTTTTCTGAATCTATACTGTATTACTGGGAAATACTGTATTCCCATTTGTTTACAGAAAATTGTTTTTTAATCTAACGAATGTTAATAAGTCAATTACTAACTAAAACATATTCGACTCAAATCTTACATTAGAGAGAATAATTTTAAGCAAATTATTTCCATTAACAAAACCTTATGACATAATGTTTCGATATTTTATTGTTTTTAAAATGTTAAAACTTTACAATAATTAAGACATTTTGACATTATTTCTTTGAGTTATGTATTGGATAAAGCAATATTTACTAAGTTTATTTTAGATATTACATTATAAAGTGATTATACAAATTATAGTAGACAAGTTTTTGTATGACAAATTTTTACTTGGTTACTTGATGAATTATTGATCTAGTTACTCATTACAATTTCGTTCTAGCCTATCCTAACCAATATACATAAATATAGCTACAGTTCCTAAACGTTAATTCCCCAAATAATCTTCTGTTTCTAAAAGTTCATATGGGATACAGTTTTAAAGAATCTGTTATGTCAGAGCGCATTTAGGTTATGGAGCTGTTCCCAATTATTCAAATATCGTTTTAAGAATCAGTTCCTGACAAAACCGTGCAACAATGCAAAACCAATTTCATTGTATGATCTAGGATTCTACGACATACAATCGGTCTTCTTCTGAGGATATCCTTTACAAAAACTAGACTATGTCCTTTCATTACTGAAACAAACTATTTTTGAGGGGAACGCGTGTTACCTATTTCCTTACTCTATACAGCGTGCCTTATCCTTCTTTGAGTTCAACTTCTTGTGTTTGTCGAATATTTTTATAATCGATGAAGGCCTTTAAGTATAATCGCGATAATATACCCTTGTATTCAATCACATAATAACTTCTCTGTAAAGGAAGTTTTGTGTTGAACCTCTCCTATGAATGCACATCTACCATGCGAGGCCCAAAAGGTGTTACCAGCGATTCAATTTTGGGTTAGTGTTTTCAGTCACTCAACATAAATTACTATCCAACAAGATATAATGTACAAGATATCTTTGATAAACTTAGGCTTATTATACACTGGCATTTCTTAGTGTTTTTCAGAAGCGGCAAATCGCTCATAACTTTCTGCCTTTAGGATTTTCTTATAATAAACTAACATACGTCGTAAACTGATGTTTGTATTCATGGAGAGGCATTCAAATAAAAAGTCTTTGATTTGACACGATCTGCTACTGGTACCTTCAATTTTCCCCATCATTGAAAAAGTCTCATCCTCATAAATGAAGAAGGATGACACTTAGCAACACAGAAACGATACGGTGTACGTCAAGGACCAGTGACATATGACGATTCCCGAAACGATCAGTTATTAAGTTTTCGGGATTTAAATTTTTATTTCCAGCAAATTACCGTCATGATATTTGACCTTAGGGTCAGATAAAAAAGTTTGTTTTGGCTGTTTCAATAATTCAGAGTCATGTTTTGAGATTACTTGTTGCATACTCGTGCCTTTAAATAAAAACCAATTTTTCCATTATATTATCTCTTCTAAATTTATATGTATCTTTATATCAAGCAAGGTTACCCAGCTAGGAGGTGGTTTAGAGGCGGATTTGAAAACAATGGCTTTTCTGTCTTTAACAAGAAGCTACAATCAATTGTCAAATACATTTGGAACATTAACATAAAAATCTAAAAATATTTTAAAACCTAATACATTGTCCTAAGTAAATTTATGTTTTATAAAACGAAACCTTATACCGAAAAATATAAAATAATTAAAAAGTTAGGCTCAGGTATCGATAGATAATACAGCAAAATTTCGTTTTTAATATGTGTTTGACATTATCACATGGCAAGAGTAAGTAGACCATATGTCTTATTTAGAACGAAAAGCCGTGCGTTCTCATTCGTATAGTTGGATATAGAGTTATTTATTTATTTTTTAAATATCTAAAAACACAACTTTGCAGTCCAAACGGCTAGTCCCAATAATAATGTATCCTTATTTTGGGAAAAATACTTAAAATAGATTTCAAATTTCTTATCCAGAATTCGATATTTTACAAAATTTATAAAAACATGTTATACTTAACTTTTTGCATTTGATTTAGTTCTTAGATAAATTTGGAAGCGTTAAAACGTTTAACAGAATTTTGTTCAGTGTTGATTATATTTTGTTCCTTTTACGGTTAATAAGAGTATATTTATTATCAATATAAATATATGTTAATATATAAATTTATGGTTTTAGTTTACAAATTTTCCTATTCCGTTTTACCTTTCAACGTGTATTTGGCAAAATATGATTATATGTTTTGTTTCGTAGTTTTTTTTGAATCCGACAAAAATGTTTATCAATATTTTAACTAAAATCACTCTGGTTATACAACACTACAATATTTCGCACAAAATCTGATTTATAAAGGACCAGGCCAGTTAATGTAAACACTTGTAAAATATTCAACATCTTTTAACTCTATTTGGAAAACTATAATATCAACGGTCGAAATATAAACAAACACTTCGGGGATATTTCAGCACAAGAGATTTAAATTAATTGCCCTTTGAAACAGCTCCATACGGATAATAAACAAATAAATTTGTTGATTGATTCTAAATTAATCAAACACCATTAATTATTCAAATGAATTATTACCTGATACTTTTATTTGAATTTCAGATAAGTTTGTTTTAGTTTATAAAATATAATTAAATAGAATTAAACGTGCACTTTGTGAAACCTTTTAAATGTAGAGCGAATAAAAACTATATTGCATAGATATGTATTTGTAAATATTGATTCTAGTCTCTCCCTCTCTCTTTCTCTCTCTTTCTTTCACACACACACACACACACGCGCGCACTCTCACACACATATATTCAAAGATTTATAATGCACAAAAATATAAGTAAAAACTGGAGCAGCTAAGAAGTACTTTTTCTATATTATTAAATAAAACCTCTCAACCATAAAAAAAACTCTCTTTATATTCCAATGTACATTTTGATTCCAGCCAAAATATTGACTCTCACAAATAGACGCAATAAACACTCACAAATTGTTTTATCTTACTTAGTAAAATAAATATTGTAAGAAGGGTTTCTCAGAAGTTGTAAAAGGTGAAACAGATGAAACTACTTTGCCTAATTAGATCTAATCTTCTTGACGTACGCAACAAGGTGGTATTGCTAATTAAAGCACTCAACTTCAACTTAATCCCAATTAGTACAACAAAGGGCTGACTTTGTTTACTGGCAGTGTGGAGGAAATAAACTACGAAGGGCGTTACGTAGGTTTTATTAATTACATAGTTTCAACAAGGCTATCAGGACGGATCTTCGTTAAATTATTGATTATTATTTCACACTAGGATCCGATTTCCTAAGTATATCGGTTTTCACAGATAAGGTCAGAGTAGGCAATGGGACACAGAATCCGAAACGGATACTCTCAATAATTGAAAAAGTAATTCCTACTATAGGCAAGTGTAACATACTAACATATATGTTCACATGGTTTTAGTGATGAAAGTGTACACAGATTATATCGGTTAAGTCAAGCTTTCCCAGGTTTTATTTCAATAAGTTATTTAAGTAGGTAGTATATAAATTTTCGTTTTAAACAGTTATAAATAAATTTGTAGGCTAAATCATTCCTTTTAATATTTATATTTTTGTCCTAGAATAATAATAACAAATTACCCTTTGTATGCAATATATTTAAATAAATGATTTATATTTCATTTTGAATAAATTATTTATGTAAACAATAAATGTTACTATTTATTAGGAATATACTGTGGTTAAATTTAATACTAAATACGCAAAAACCTCTTAACCACAAACTTTCTTTAATTTACCCTAATGTACATTTCAGTTACAAAGTAACCATCCTCAGAGGGATAAATTTATCCCTCTGAGGATGGTAACTTTGTAACTGAAATGTACATTAGGGTAAATTAAAGAAAGTTTGTGGTTAAGAGGATTTTGTGTATTTATTATTAAACAATAAATGACCAATTATTAAACCAGTTATTTACCAATAACTATAATTAACTTTAAAAGTTTACTCATCTATTGCCTAAAACTATAGGTAATTTTCTCTTCTATTATTCAACTTATACTGAACAGATTTCATTTTCAATTAGTTGATTGCATATACTTTACTGTAAAATAGTAAATGTTTTTTAAACATTGAAATATTTGAATCATGCTAGAGATTCCATTGTATAGCTACAGGTACTTCCAATTAGCTTTAAAATCTATATTTCAATTTCATATTTAATAAATATTTTACATATTTTGATTGCTTTTCATAAATATTTACATGTTTCAAAAAAAAATCAACTTTATAAGTTCCCTGAGAAACCAATTTACATTGCTATTAGCCTAAGTGTTTCAAGTTGTTGTTTTTGATTTAAAATGTTCTAATATTAAGAGTGAATAATATTTGTAAATTTATTTCATAAACTTACCAATATTGTCGTACAATTAGGATATTTATAAAGCTGGAGTATATCTATGTATAATTAAATGGAATAATAAAAAAGCAATAATTTAAAAGACCAGTGTATTCCAATCACAACTAGGCAAAGTATACTTGAACAGAAGTTGGATGTAAGGGAAGTTTGAGATTATGAGTTTCACTGTTCAGCTTAGGCACTTTACACGGTTTGGACAGTTAACATCGTTATGTTAAACTAAAGGGTGGGTTGTCCATTACTCCTCATATCAACAAACGTTGTTTCTAAGATTATAAAAGTGAAGGAAACCCTTCACTCTTACCCCCACCCCATTTCTTCTCAGAGAGTAAAGCACTCACGTTGATTACTTCCTTGCCTAAATCATTTTCAGTTTTCTTTCACATTCTTCCAAGAGAGTATTGCAATAGGCCTAATTGTTATAATAAATTTAAATATTTCAAATTATAAATTGGAGAAAGCGGAGTTAAAATCTCTCACAAAAAAAAAGAACTAATACGACCATTATAAAATTATTTGAAATAAAGAGAAGTACTATAAAGGAATTTTAATTTAGAACGAATAATTTCGAATTGGAAAATATAAGGATAACTTACTTATGACTTAAATTTTAAAAATAAATTTAATGTTTAAAAAGAAAACGTTAAAATTGCCCTTAGAATAATTGATTGTTTTAACAAATTATGTCTGTTTTGTAATAGAAAATCCATTTGCACTCTATAACCACAAGTCGAAAAGAAGTATTATAATGTGTTATTGTATACATGCGCCCTTTTTACAAAATAAATACTCATTCCATTAAAAAAATTATAAGAAGATCTTTTTAAAATTATTTAGAGACTTAGGAATTTTAACATTAAATAAATCATATTTGTACACTTTATAATGGTCAAGATTTCAGATGATAATATTATGGGCTTCTAAAGATTTGTGTGAATAATATCAATGATTGGATAATCACTACCAACAAAAACCTTTCAGCAGCTCAAAACGCAACAATATTTGAAAATATTATACCATCTGAAAATAACTCACTTTTTAGAAATCTAAATAATATTTAAAATTTTCATAGCATGGGTTTTCAACTAACGAGTTTTCAAAAGTAATAGAAAATAGGATTTTCCATAAGAGCCAAGATTACATTAACTAAATTATCTGTAAGTATGGTCTTGTTAGTCCTTTGAATTTAAAAAAGCGTTTTTACTGATTTAATTATAAAAATATTTTTTCAAAATAATTGAAAACGAGAAAGTCCTTCATTCATTTGAGGCTATTGCTATAAAAATACCGTATTCGTACGAATTTCCTCCCTTAGAAGTACACTTCGTATAAGGGGCACAACTTCAGCATAAACATAGATTGCGCAATATAATCCAATAGCGACAAAGCCTGCATGCCCGTTATATCTTTTATAACTTATAACCTTATTGGGCCTAGAATCGCAGTGTTACTTATTCACTGAAAATATTGGTTTTACTTTTAAATACCTTCACAACCATTAAGTTGGTATAGAACGTTCAATATTGTGGTTATAGTTGTTTTAATCAAATGATTTTCATTCAATTAATTATTTATTTCCATAGCTACCAATTGTTTCTATTGTAGGCTATGTGAGTGTATAACAAAGCTAGAAATATAATACTTTGTACGTATGTACGCTGTAGTAATATTTTTCGGTTTCTTGCAATAATTTTTAAAATCAATACTACATTCATATGAACACAATGTTCAATGTTATCCGGCGGTTAAATTTAAGTTTTTAGGTTGACACTACGATAGAAAAAGACAGTAAAAAATGTTCTTTAAAGCTTACCTAACTATTAAATATTTATAGCTAGATTTAATTCAACTCAGGGTCTTTACTATTAAGATTTAATCATTTTAGGCATAAAAATTCTTTGAAAAACCAATGAAGTAACAAAATCAGTTATGCATTCAATCAAATAACACATTTTTAATAATATTTAACGTTTTATTCAAATAATCCAGTCAGTATTGTTATCATGAGAACAACTTTTTAAACATGAATTTAGTGCATATAGCAGTCTAGTTACTATTATGACGTATTAAAAAAAATCCCAACCCAACATATCACTGCATGGTACAAGGAGATGTAATTGTATTGGATCACCATGTCACAATGTAATAGAAACATTTCCTCAACATTTTGATATATAATTCTCTACGTAATCTCGCCACTATTTAGAGGCTAGATATAGTTACGGTTATATTTGTCGATGGAAATATATGAAGCAATTACGTTTCTTTCTTTGTGCTCAAAGAACGTTTTGGATCAATTTAGTATAAGGATAAGCGAAGGCATATCCAAAGTAACGAGGCTTTGAAAATAAGTTATAGTTAAAGTAAATCCACGCATTTTATTTATTTAAAACGTAACTGTATTACAGGTGCATGTAGCGCAAAATTGTATACGAAGTGGTATGAATTGTAATGAGAATGTGTAAGACATCATCCTAATGATTGGAAAATAAAATTATTTCCGTTAATAAATGATACAACGCTTCAATATCGAGTCAAGATAATTTAATTATTAGAATGTTTGTTTGTAATAATACAAAATAGTACAGGTTTAAATAGTACAACTAGTTTGTTACCCTTTTCAAGCCAAAAATCAATATTACAATACTTATGAATACGTTTATAAAATACAAGTACACTCACTGCAATAATTTAAAACGAAAAAAACTAAATAAAATAATAGTCGAAAAAAATATTCAAATAACCCAAACAAATTTATTGATTCATATAAAAAATAATTAAAACAGTAACAGCGCTAAGAGAACTATAATATTTACATATAAACACACACAAAATAAAACCAAAACAACATAAGGATTTATCATATAATATAACAATGACTTATACACAGCACATAACATATCGAGATCATATTTAATGTTGATATCATTATTTTATGAGATAATGTGTACAACTTGTAAATAAGTCCTCTTTCTGCAATTGGACTCATTATCCAGTAAAATTTTCAAAATCAAATTTAAGCCTAAACCTTTTACTCTATTCAAGGAAAACCAGAGAGAAATAGTATTTATCCTTCTTACTATTATTCTCCAGTTCACGCACACGAACACAAACCTGTCTCTTAGACTCGCCCACATAGGAGGCATCACACTGCAGAGAGTTATGTATAGGCCTATGATACGTTATGTAGTATGTATAAGCCATTGAATTAGTTCCTGTTAATTTGTATGGTAGATTTTTTTCCTGTTGGTGATATTTTAATATGTTATTTTGTGTGTGTAGATATGTAAATGTTGTTGTTCTATTAGTGGTTATATTGTTTTTAATTATTTTTTAGATGTATTTAAAAATTCAGATTTTCCCTATTTTGATAGATCATTTTATTACAATTTTAACTAAAATTCCATTGCTTGTTTTAAAAGTCTTAATTTATTGTAGTGAGTGTACTTGTAATTTACATGCGTTATTACAAGCAATATAATATCGTTTTCAGCATTTAAAAGGGCACGAAACTAGTTGCCGAAACGTTTCTCTAATTAAATAAAGTCCACTCAATGCCCAACCATTTTATCGTGTATTCAATACTTATTTACAGTACTCAAATATATATGACAGTTATTTCCCACTTCATCCGACAAATAAACGAAGCAATTGTTTGTAACTAATTATATAAAAATTGTATAACTTGAATAATAAGAATAATAAAATATTTAATAATACTAGTCTGTTTTCGCCTTGAGTAGTCTTATAACTTCTAACTCAAAGAAAAACAGATAGTATTGGATGAGTATTGGAAATGGACAAAAACTGGAATTAAAATTATTTAATATGTAAATGAATTTTAATTAATTTGTTAATTTAAATATATATAATTTTGGATTTATAAATTACCATTTTGCGCGCGTGCACATACACACATACACACATACACATACACACACATACACATACACACACACACCCACACACACACACACACACATATATATATATATATATATATATATATATATATATATATATATATATAAACAGTAGTTAGACTTTAGAAGAAGATGCATACTGTATAGTTACACAATCTGAAGCTAAATCGATATAAACGTATTACCAATATTCCTCGATACTTCTCGTGTAAAGTAATAAACACTCATTTTTAAACAATCATTTTTTAAACACTTATAAAATAATTTCAAATCCCCTGTTTTTTTTTAAAATTTTAACTTTATTCTTGTAAACAAAGAAATCGAAACCTATTGAGCATTTAGGCATTCATGAAATAACACAGAGGTTTTTATTAGGTTTTGGATAAAAAATGTTACAAAACTTTGAAGCAGTGTTTGGTTGTTACTCTTGGGACCAATAAAACATGGAATACGTTTTGATTCGGCAATAAAAAATATAAATGCCAATTCCGATTGACCAGATTTATAGAGCTGCATGTTGTTTTACTCAGCCCAGAGTTCTGGGATTTCACATGGCTTTAGTTTTTAATGATTTTTCAATTCATTTCAGTTTTTGATATCGTTTAGAATTACATAATAATATATAAATTAAAAATATAATAGTTACATAGGACGAATAAATGTTTAATAACCAATTTTTTTCTGATTATCCCTGTAAAGTAATGTGTCGAAGAATTTAAAAAAGTGAAATAAATCTTCACTAAAAAAGTGAGTTAAAAAGTCAGGTAGCCAGAATTCTTTCTTAAATAAATATGTTAACTTGATTTTGACTTTTTGATTTTTCTTTCTAATGACACTGATGATCATTTTCACACATCCTTCATAAAACATTCTTTATATAAATTTGTAGATTGTGACCAATTACAGATAATAAAATTTCAAATAAACATCTCATTTAAACCCAATATTATTATGAATGAAGATCGTAAAGTATTGAAACTACTCTTTTTAATGTAGATGATTTCATAACTATTTGTAGTGGATTTGCTACCTCCAAGAAACACTATGATTATTTAAAATGATAATTACGACAGCCTTCATATACATACATATATATATATATATATATATATATATATATATATATATATATATATATATATATATATATATATATATATATATTGTGTGTGGGTGTGTTGTAACGGGCAGTTTGTCCTTGCAATCTAAATAATTAAAAATGTTTTAATTTGAAATTCAAAAATTAATTTGTAACTAGAGAATGTTAAAATGTTGACATTAATGAAAAATCAAAGCAACGCCAAGCCAATATTTTATAGTCAATAATAAAATTTGTAGTCAACCAATAAATTTGACAAACCGGGAGTGTAGTGTCTATAATTAAGTGCAAGAAAATAACTAAAAATACTATTTAACGAACCTGACCTCATACAACCACCATTGTCCACACGGTTATCATTTTAATCACAGCCTGAAATCGTACGTTAAACTGATCTCATTTCATTATTCACTCAGTATATAGTTTTCTGTTTCGATTTTAACAGCTCGTTAAATATTAATTTTAGAAATTACAGTCGAAGAACATAAATCATGTTTTATACGTATAATTGGATTTTTAAAATACAAGGTAATCTTTTGTTCACAAAACTACAGGTTAATAAACATAACCAGTGAAATAAACACAAATTTCCTAAAACAGGTTTCTTATTCAGAATTTGTAACTATTTTACACATAAATAAAATATTAACAAATTTAAGATATTAACAGTATATTTTACCGTTATAGGCAATAAGAGTAGAGTATTATTGTGGGCTATTTTTGAGCTGTTTTTTTATTTCTGAGAAAGCGTTATTTTTTAAGCTAGACAATAACAGCCTATTGTTAGTTTTACATAATTATAAACATTTTACTTTCTAAAGTGCTTTTAATGCTAGTGTATTTATATAGCTTGTTTTCATAATGGTTATTAAAATATTCTATAAATAAAAAGAAATTAGTAATATTTTCAAACGTTTAAATTTGCATTAGGCATTTTTTAGTTGTGTCTAGCTTATTTAAACACCAATCTATTGGTTTACCATAATTACTTGAATCAATCAGATATTTTTGAATAATTAAACAAATAAAAATAATATCTAATTATGATTAGTTAATAGTAAATAAGTTGAAAATTTATTTGTGTGACAAATTAGAAATCTAAATAGCGGTACAGTTTTTACATATTATAGTAGCACTTACATATATGGTGGTTTATTGTTTAAACCCATTTCCCCTTTGTCTCCAGCTCGTCAAAGCCTACTGTTAACCTCAGATGCCACAACATTGTAACTTTGAGATTTCCCAAAACCTGATAATTATAGATCTACAGTATCAGTGTCATGAACAGCCTTTCCCTCTTTATTCGCATGTGGAAGCCGGAGGGAAGAACCAAGGCTGTCATCCAAATCATCGCTTTCATAAGCATTTAAGGGGCGTTTTGTCGAGCTTAGATTTACATGATGTACTTACCGAGATTTCTACTAACATTGTAAAAAATACTGTGTGTTTGATAAGAATACTTCTATATCTGTAATCCATTATCGTTTTTCCCAATTGTTAAATGAAATATTGGAAAAAAATAACTGTTTTCATAATACAGTTTTATGAAATAAATTTAAATATAAAAATAATTCCCAAGGTAGAAAATAAATTGTAAGTAGATGTATAAATATTGTTTGTATCATCATCCAGTCATATTTTAATCTAAATTATATAGGTTTTTACTATATAAACTTAAAACTCTTATTGGTTAAATAAACAGTTTAACTTGTGTCTTAGTAATGTTACATAAAGTTATTGAAAAAAATATCTATATTAGGAGAACTGATTAAATTGTTAAGAACTATATTTAAAAAAGTATTAATATGAATTGAAAATTGCTTAATTTCAATCTGCTATGAGTAAGATATAGTGAAAAATGTGTATAACAATTTGTTTTAGATGATTGTATAGTGTAAAACAATCACTAAAATAATAATTATATTTTATTTTTATTTTCTTTGAGTAGATGAATAGGAATTCAATGAGGTAATTCAATGAATAACATTAACAATTGCTTTATATTATTAAATCCATAAACTAATTTTTACGAGAAAAAATATACACATAATAGATCTATTTATACTTCTAGTAAAGTGAGACCAAGTTAAAAGCTGTATTTTATGTCTTGGAGATACTGTTGCATATTTAACAATAAAATTAAATAAATAAACCAACTCAATTACAGTAGGTTTTGTCGATTAACGAAATTAGAAAACCATCATTTTTCTTTTTGCACGCGACCCCTCCAATATTTATTCTATCCACAACTACTGCATCATGGTGTCTGGCGTTACTTTCTTCTTCGTCTTCTGGAAATCCATTTACAGGTTTTTTTATCATCTATAGCCATTCTTGTCATACATCTATACCAGGGCATTGTTTCCAGTGCCTGAAAGTGGCGTTTCTTTATTAATTATATCTTCGACCGAATCCGTTTTTAATCCTGTGATGTGCAAAGTGTAAAAGTTCCAGGAGCTATAAAGTATCTTCATTTTCCAACACCGGATGCTTTTGGACTCCGTAGCAATGAAAATAAAGTGTTATCAATTTGCTAAAAAACTGTGGTTCTTAATGGTTTCATACCACATAGGACCAAAATAACATAGTGTATAAATTGATCTACTCAAGCAGGATATACATAAAGAAATAGTAATTAAAATATAATTAATTAGGTTTAACAAAGTTAAGTGGAATTAAATAAAATTTTATCAAATAGTTTTATAAAAGTGACAATAGTATTCTTCGCGCAACTACTTTGACTAAAAATAAATCAAAGGATATTTTTATTATCTATAAAGAAATACGAACTTGTTGTTTTAATAAATAGATTAGAATATCTGAATTCTTTTTTTTACGATGTTTGTATTAAAAAATTTAAACACAAATATAGATATAATTTTTAATTCAACAGACAGCCCCAGTTAATATACTCTCATAGTATTCGATAATAATGTTAGCTGTCAATACTAAAGGGGTATTTATTTTAAATTCATTGATTATTTAACTTTACCAACATAGACGTACCTCAACGTTGTTGAATAATTTCTTGTAATTAGTCAAAATACGTATTTAAAATTAGCTTAACGTGAAATTATCCATTCAAAGTGTGCTTTGGAGCAAATAAAATGGGCGGAAAGAGCTGTGTTGTTGCTTCCACGCGATTTACCCCGCGTAAGTTTTCAAAATGAAGGCAGGATTCTAAGGGCGGGCGGAAACGCATTTTGTTACACTAATTGCTTTAGAAAGAATCTTTTAATGACATTTGACTGAATTTTGGTCTTATAGTTGAAACATATGCCAGTGAAAAGGTAAAATTAAACTTCTTGAATCTCATGTAAAATATATTTATTGTATGTATTTCAGAAACATTTTTTGATATACAATTTTCTTGTAAAGCTTTAATGTTTATAGCGTCTGTGTATATTGCTTATTGCTTCTACTTGGAGAAAGAAAAACATGTGTTTCAAACTCTCTGTGATGGTAAATTGTTGTCGTCATAGTAACCATATTGGTCTAATATTTTCCCCTGCTTCTTATTGAACAAATCATTTCTTTGTATGCTGTTACTTTCGTTGATGTGAATAAACAATTTTATAAGAAATGCCTGTAAGTTAACACAAAGCTAAGTTCTCACAGTAAGACCTATAAAGGCTCTCCGGTTTTATGTAATAAAAACGTCTATACATATAATAAAATAAAAAGAAAAGGGGGGCTTTGTCAAGATATATTTCATACATATTTCATGTCGGAATGTTTCTGAAAACGTGTAGCTATCTCAGTGGATGACTAAACCATTTATTGCCCTCTCTGTCGGGCATATTTAAAGTGCGTTTGGGAGGTTTATTACAAACAAGTAATGTAAAGAAATAATTACATGTAAATTTCTACTAAGATCGACAAAGAAAAACATTATTTTAGTTTCTTTTTAATAAGTGATTTATATATATATATATATATATATATATATATATATATCATAACCCCAATATTAGATGTCAAAATAAAGCAAAATTAGTCATAAAAATTACCCTAGACTAAAGGAAGAATTTTTTTAAAGCAATTTTACGTAACATCTGTGGCAACTGTTGTAACAATTTTAACCACAGCGGAAGATCAAAAAGGAGGACGGAAGGGCTGTACAATGAAAGTGGGCGGAAAGAAAACTTCATATATAAGAAGACATTATACCTCTCTATGGAAAAAACATCCAGCTGTCTGTGTGTTTAGTTTTCAAACATGTTTCCATACAGTTCAAATAGAACCTAAAGGCATCAACCTTTTAAAATAAAAGTAATATATTTACAAAAACTGTAATAACAGCAAGTGTCATTCACTACAAATTTTAAAATTTTATTTGTATTTTAGTGGATGAACAAAAGATATTTTATTTACGGTGGAAAAATTTAAAAAGTTACACACACACACACACACACACACACACACACATATATATATATATATATATATATATATATATATATATATACAGAGAGAGAGAGAGAGAGAGAGATCTAACAATCTGAATTGAATGAGCAATATTGCGTGAACATCGTTTCCCTCATGAGAAACTACCAAAATTAGTTTCTTTTTTTATAGAATGTTACTATTCCTGCTTTATTTTACTGGCGATTTATTAGTGTGAATATGTAACTTGACGCAACTTTGATGTATTAGAAAAACATTGATGAAGTGTTAACTACTAGTCACTACAAATGTTTCAAATACTTCTGTAATTTTAATTTTTAATACATACTTTTTACTCAAGACGATATATTCTATCAACCGAGTACGAAATGTCTAGGAAAGTTTTGAATCTTCAAATACTACAGACATTTTAAAAAAACTGAACCTATGTAGTTAAATATACAAAATATATTTTCTATATCGATAGAAGTCAAAATTTGTAGTTAACAGATTAAATGTTTCGAATTTTTTTATTTATTAATATATAAATATTAAATAATAAATATATATACATATATATATATTATAACATAAAGTACGAGGCTTTAAATTGAATTCAGTTAGTTGCTAAAATAATCATCTGTAGAATTAAGCACGGAAAGACACAAATAGTTTTTCTAGTGCGGACAAAGCAGGTACCATGTCATTATCCTTTTCCAGGAAAGCTATAAGTTGAGTACGGCAACCACAGACAATAGAGAAGGGTCCAAAGTGGTTAAGACAGGGAAATGCAGCGGCCGATATAGCCTAGGAAAATAACCGTGTACCGTAAGGTTTAGCTAATTGTAGAACTGTGGGAATCTTACAAACAACAAATTGGTGGTAGTGGGAAAGATTAGATTTTTAATAAAAACTAAATGATCGGAGTTTAAAGGAAGTTTGAGGAGAGTCTCAAAGGAATACGGATTGGTGAGGTCCAGGATGGTAGTATTCTAAAGGGAGAAATTGATTAAATTAAGTAAAGAGTTTTTTATAAGTAAAATTTAAAAAGTGCGTTTTTTTTTAAATATAAAGTAAGTTTTTTTTGTGTGTCAAGTGAAAGTGCAGAAGGTAATAACCAAGGCCAGGATTCCAGGGACCCTTCAGAACAATAAGTATTATTTTAATATAAGTGTAGCCAACAGACATCTATCTTTTAGTTCAGAATAAATTGTAATTTCATCAAAATTTATAAAAATTATTCTAGTTTCACCATTTCTAATTTAAAAGCAAAGTTCCCGTAATAGCGACCCAAGGGCAAGAATAAAATTTTAATACTGTTTTTTTTGTTATGTTTTTTTATTAGAAATCTAAAGCCTCAGAAGTCCACCTTTTATCATTGTAATATTAGTTACGATATCAATCCTGTCACGAATAATGTGTAGAGTTAATTGAAGAGAATAAATGCAAGTGATGTTTAAAGCTTTATAAGATTGTTCATTCTTTATAAACCTCAAGGTGGGACATTAAATAGATAAGGTAAATAAATAACATTAAAATATAAATTTAATTATAACAAAAGTTAGGTTATAATATATATATATATATATATATATATATATATATATATATATATATATATATCCGACAATGTAATAGATATGGCCAACACTAATCAAGCACACCAGCAAATTTGATTCTATAGAAAATACGACACCAAACACAAATATATTTATAATTATATAAAGATATAGTAAATTCGTATAGATATGTAGTAATATAGTTTTTATAATAACTAAGGTGTTTTAAATATCTAGGGTTTCTTAGGTAGAATTAATATACATATGAATTAAATTACCTATTATATAATTTATTTGGTACCCATTTAATAAAACCATATAACAAACGTAAAATCACTTTTTGCAGTGTTTTATACCACTTAGAGATTGGCCATTAAATCCATCACACATCAAAAAAAAAATCTGATGTTCAATTTTAGATGACAAAACAAAAAATGTGGAATAATTTGTCCAGCTTCACTAAATACATTGCATGTAATTCTAAAGGAATAGTTAAGTTTATGTTTCACTATAAATTTGAGTTCTTAGTTTAAGATAATTTTTAATTTTGTTGTACGTGGTATTCTTTATTGCATTTCCCTTGATTAGATACAAAATTTTGAAACTGGCGGCTGAAGGAGATAAAAATATAACATAATTTCAGTTGATTTTTATAGGATAAACGATTATGCCTTTAATGAACTCTAGACATAATAAAGTACTGGTATGAACTAATTAGCAAATTCAATTAACTAATCGATATCAATATATTTATTATTATTGTAATACAATAATGTTACTCGTGTTCTTAATCTATATATATAACATTAGGTTATGTTTGTAATATATTCCTCTGAAGATGATTACTATGAAACACAAACACATGTATATATATATATATATATATATATATATATATATATATATATATATATATATATCTGTGTGTGTGTGTGTGTGTTTGTGTATGTGTGTGTGCGTACGTGCCTGCGTGCGTGTTTGTGTGTATGTGTGTATATGTGTGAGTATGTAAGTGCGTGCGTGCGTGTGTGCGTGTGTGTCTGTGTGTGTGTATGTGTATGTATGCGTCTGTGTGTGTGTGTGTATGAAAACAAACTTTTTAATAAACTTACATTAGCGGACCTTACCAAACCAATTTTGAAAAATGTTGTTCAACTATTCTCTTGAGTCATAAAATAAGCTCTTAGAGTTAATTAAACATTCTCAAGTATAATTTATAATAATAAAATGATTAAGAAAATAGGATATGTTTATGTTTTGCTTTGAATAAAAATCATTATTTGCCATTGATTGTGTGTGTGTGTGTGTGTGTGTGTGTGTGTGTGTGTGTGTGTGTGTGTGTGTGTGTGTGTGTGTGTGTGTGTGTGTGTGTGTGTGTGGCGAAATTCATTATTAACCTTCGAGACGGCGCATAGAATTTCAAATAAGAGAAGTCGTTTGGTGAGTTTCATTCCGCACAAACTCGTTTAAAATTCAAACGGTTTTGGTTTTTATATCAGCGTGACTTTACAAATAAATACTATATAAATAAGTTGTAAACAAATTACAAAATCATTATTTGACAGATTTGAATTTCTAAACGTCACATTTCTAAAAATATTTTGAATTTTAAAAATGTATACTAGACCAATGTTCTAATTATGGGAGAGGCATTTGCAGGTTATTTTAATATTTATAATATAAAGTAATTTATAGTCTAAACATTAAAAACCATTTAATAGTGATTGTACAAACACAAATGTTAAAGTAATTATAGTATTTAATGAAAATTAGGAATGTTTACCTTTAAATATATAATCCTACGAATTGGCATTATAACACAACAGGTTCTAGTGTAAAATAAAACTAGCAGAAACTTACAGTCTTTGTTCAAAATACAACCCATCCAATTGTTCATTTCAAAACTCACTAGTCGCCACTGAGTTCTGTTTAAATGCACTTCACACAACGAGCAGGTGGTGCATGCTCCTTGCAGATGAAAAACGTACAACTACCACATCGAGTTTGAGATGAACGATGCTTCTTTCGATCATAAATGTAACATCGGCCTTTGGTTATATCTTCCTCAAATGGTAATATAATAACAACAAAAACCAAAACCGTAATAAATTAATTCCACAACGTTTTTTGTATTATAAATTGACGCCACCAAGGAACTGCGCACAAATAACTTACACGAAATCACATTCTGACCGCTTGAGACAAAGGTTAAATTTACACGAAAACTACGAGAAAAAATTAACATAAAATAGGTTGAGCTGATTCCTAGAATGCAGGTTGTGGAGTAACGAGCCGGAAATAAGCTTCTGACAACTGGAAAGACGTTTCCTTAACAAATAATTATACGTGCGAAGAAAAACTCCGCATGCGCCCTCTCGAGGGTTATGTAAATTATCAAGGTTTTTATCAGATTTTCGCTATTGATATTATTTTTTAAAAACATTTTGTACTTATCACTACCAGCAAGTCATATGGGGGATCAGTGATTGTTTTTAACAGTGAGATGGTCCCAAAAATATGTTCCTAATGTTGGATCTATATACATCGTTTACCATTGATATGAAATAGCTTTCGATATAAAATAAATAAGCTAATTAAACACATTCTCACACATAGATAAAACCTCTGATCTCACGTTCTCACAAGGAAATAATTTTAAAATATAGTTAAGAAACTATAGACAACAGTGAGTGTAACATATCAAAGCTGTCATAGATTTATCCTTATTGTAGTGACAAATGGTATCCTCTTTGGGAACCTATAATTCGTATCAAATTAAGAAATAATTCCAACGAGGTTAGTCTTGGGGTGTAAGTGAAGAGTGATAGGTCTAATAACGTTGACATTTACTATGAGTTTCGTAAAGACTTGGGTCAAAGACTTGTCTCGCAGATAAAATATCAGAAATATTATATACAAACAAATAACAAGTGACTGTTTTATCCATAATTTTATTGCATATTTTACAGTGATTTCTGTCAAATATTTCCCCGATGTATTTGGAAAAAATTTTAACACATGTATAACCTAATATGTCTATCCTTTAGCTAATATGGTCTGAAATTTTGCCTTTTATTGAGCTTTCCTAATAGTTACCCTGGAAACCTAGAAAAGGTTAGAAACAACTTATTTAGTTAGAATGTACGAGTTTTATAACACTCATAACAGTTCAAAGAGTGCCACAGTCAAAATTATTGATATTATTTAATGCTTTCTGTTTTCATTACCAATATTACCAGCGCAAGTCAAGCGCTGAACCAACTAATTAAACGATTAAGCAGACGTACGTTTGCCTCTCAAGAGCTCGTAAGCGGCCTATGTTATAAAAGGTATTATTTCTGTTAAAGTACACGAGTGGAGTTAAAGTACATTTAGTAATTTGTATAGTGTACTAAGTGATAATTAGTCGGACATTGAAAAGCCTACAAAAATAATTAGAATTTGGAATTTTTCAGTCCTTATTAAACAAAATCAAATTAGGTATAGAGACACTAATTTCCTTTCAATACCACACAATTCCTGAAAATGGTTTCTATAATTTTTTTTTTTCTTTAAGTTGCATCTCTTTTTCATAAATAGCCGAAAATTACAAAGAAAAATAATTATAAAACATTAAAAAATGTATTTTTTTGATTGCATTAAATTATCAAAATTCAACAAGGCAAAACTCACTGTATTTTACTTAGTTTAAAAGGTATAGATTCATCAATCGTCCTGAAATATGAAATCCATAAGTTTAATTATTTATATAAAATGGTATCGTTCCTATAGCTTTTGTTGTACAGATATACATCAGCATCATTACAAGCAGAGTATATAAATTTTGAAATGTGCCCCTATAACATCTTGGAAATCATCCACATATATGTAGACGACATTATATTACTATACCGAGGAAACATAAGACAATGCCAACAACTCCAAACATATAAACAAAATACACAAAAATATCCAGGTCAATGCAGAATTTGAAAACAACAAAACATTGAATTTCTTAGACATCACCATAACAATAAATCAAAACAAACATGAACTCAACATATACCGCAAGCCAACGATGACAGACACACTGATACATAACACGTTGAACCACCAATACAACATAAACACGCAGCATTCAAACGTTTACTACACAGACTAAATAAAATACCTATGCCCACAACTAACTACACAGAGGAACTAAACACAATCAAAGAGTTAGCTCACAAAAACGGATATGACAATTATTTAATAGGCAAACTATACAAAAAAATACTCAACAAGAACAGTAACAACAACACAAACAACAAAAACATTAACGCAAATTCATCACCTTCACATACATAAACAAACTCACAAATAAAATAGCATACCAATTCAAAAAAGCAGGATACAATGTAGCTTACAGAAAAACAAATATATACCAAACAGCTATCAGACACAGCATTATTAACAATACCAACACATACAATAACCCAGGAATATCCAAACTAAAATGCAACAACTACAATAAGTTCTATATTGGCAAACAGGCAAATCTGTCGCCGAAAGATACAAAAGATATAAAAACACAAAAGCGCACTGCACACTGCTATTGAATCCACCTTCGCAAATCACCTCATAGACACTAAACACTCATGCAATAGTATGAAAAACAACGTGAGCATCCTCCACACATGCAACAAAGTCCAGTAATTAAACACACTAGAACAGTTTGAAATATATAGACATAGCAACACACATAAAAATTACACCCTAAATGAACAAACACGGAACAGATCACACATACTCTTCAATCACATCACTTCTAACTTTCAAAAATTGGGGCCGAAGAGTCACAACTGCAGCATCCTAGCGGAAAAATACGAGGTTGAAGAAGTAGTAAGAGGAAAACGTTTCCTCCAAATGTAAGTTAACGACTTAACAACCTTTAATTAACAAAAGGTTTGGTCGCAAGTTATAGCAAAAGTGTAATAAGTAATTAATAATCAGCTCATCATGAACGGCAACAAGATTTCGATATTTAATGAAGCCCGGCAAGCAGAAGTTACACAATTTCGGACCAAAATATTAAAGGTTAGGAAAACACAAGGTCAAATTCAATTCAAGAAAACGTCTTAAAAATAACATCGCACCTAAATACGCTAAAGTTACCATAAATAAACAAAGCCGCCATAAAACAACTAAATTCGCAGAAGCAATGTACATCAAACAAACAATAAAAGAACTTTATCTAAAGACAGATAAACTCTACCAAAAATTGTTACAATTATATTTAAACAATTCTAATACATACGGACATGAGTTCGCATGCGAGCTAATTACAGAATCGCACAAATGGGCCACTAAAACACTACAAGAAACACATGAAAGACATAAATAGAAAATAAATAAACTTTTAAATAAGAAAAATATTATTCCAGCAATAAAAAAGCCAAGCCACTCTTTTAATGAAAAAACATTAAAGAACACTAACATCACATTTACCACTGAAGAAATAGAATCACTGAATAAAGGCCTAAAACATAATACACATTACAAAGGTAACAATAAACAAAAACAGCAATTATAATTGACACAGAAACCAATATACAACAGACAGAAATACAAGATCAAGAACATTTAAGACATTTAATTTGTAAGACAATAGGAACACACAAGAAACAAAAGAGCATAACACGCATCAATGAAATACAGACTACCAAATCACTAAAAAAAAAGCCAGATAACACGATTGAAAATATGTAAAATCAGATAAATATAATACTACAGTTATTATGCATACACAGGATTTAAACAATAAAACTAATGAATTCATTATGGCAAACAACATCTGAGAAACAAATAAAGACTCAACAAACAAATATCATAACACAGTTAAACACACAACTAATTCAACTAAACACGTAATATACAAAACACAGAAAAAAATACCTTAAAACAATAAGACCTACGGAACCTACCCTACAAGCACATCCTAAACTACATATATCAGGAGCACCAATAATCAACAGCTATCAATCACTCGCACACAATTAGCACGCCATATGATAAGAACTATTACAAAATACATAATAATAGACACAAACACAAAAACATAAAGAACACAAGAGATCTAGTAAACAAAATAAAGAATATTGAAATCCCTTATAACTTAACTCTGGCTTCGTTTGACTTTACAAACCTATATACCAATATCCCAGTCACAGAAAAACTAAACATATTACAATCTAAGACTTAACAACACTCCAGAAAAAATCACAAAAGAAATCATACACGCTTTGAACACCATTAAACAACTGAACACTTCACTCACAACAACAAATATTACACACAGAAACAAATCCTACCAATTGGTTCTCCAATTTCAAGCACTCTCACAGAAATATTCCTAAAACACATAGAACAGAATAAAATCATAAATAACAACAAACACGCAGATAAGATAATATATTGGCACAGATATGTAGACGAGGTCATAATACTTTACCGAGGAAACATAAGACAATGCTAACAACTCCAAACACATATAAACAAAATACACAAAACTATCCAGTTTACTGCAGAATTTGAAAAAAAAAACATAATTTCGTAGTCATATCCATATCAAAAAAACAAAACAAACACATACAATAACCCAGGAGTGTACAATCTAAAATGCAAACAACCGCAACCAGTTCTATATTGGACACACAGGCAGATCTGTCGCCGAAAGATATAAAGAACACAAAATCGCACTGCACACTGAATTCACCTCAAGAACACTAATCACTCATGCAATAGTATAGAAAAGAAGACGAGCATCCTCCACACATGCAACAAAGGCTATAAATTAAACACACTAGAACCGTTTGAAATATATAGACATAGCAACACACATAAAATGACACCCTAAATGAACAAATACGGAACAGATCACAAACTCTTCGATCACATCACTTCTAACTTTCAAAAATTGGTGCCGAAGAATCACAACTGCAACAATCCTAGCGGAGAAATACGAGGCTGAAGAAGTAGTAAGACGAGATGAAGGCTGATCAGAATGAAATATCGATGGCGTTTCTACGTGAAAATTGGCGTTTTACCTAAGTAATCACGGCCTTTGTCACTAGGACATTACATAGCGTTTCTATCAAAATGACTATACGTTTAGGTTTTAAATTGAGATAAAACATTTCAAATTATTTTTTAAAATAATTCTTTAAAATAGAAAAGTTTTAAAATTATAATTTCTCTCATTATAGGTTTCCACTTGTTTGGACAATTATAGTGTGTGTGTGTGTGTGTGTGAATTTCAATGAAGCTTGTGGTGTTGTTACGAGGGTTATTTATAAAAACTACATTAAATACCGCATGGAATAGATTCAGTAGTAGTTCCACATGTTACTGCGTGGAATACCCTGGATAAAAGACACCCTAGTTCTTTGACTTTCCTCTAGGTAATAGGTATTAGGCTATTTAACACTTCTTTTAACTTTAAAAAAAACTGCATACAAGTTGATTCTCAATTGCGTCACGTAGATTTTGCGGTGTCAAGTCTATTACACTCACTGAAAACTATGTGTTGTATAAATTACTAAAACATTGTAATTTGGTATATTTTAAATAATATTAATTTATTTATAGATGTGTTCACATATTTTGTTTTGTTTTGTGGAACTTGTTGTTTGCTTGTTTCTTTTGTTATTGTATGCTTAGAATTGAAAATTGTATTTTTGCAAATATATCATTTAATACGACTATTTTTCATAATATCAATTTAAATTCGTATATATATATATATATATATATATATATATATATATATATAGCATAACCTTTCGCTAGTCGGTGTACTTATGTGTGTATGTGTGTGTTTTTTATAATTTAAAATAAATTTTTATTGTTTTTCCTCATTCAACATTTTTATTTTAAACGGTTTAAAATACTAATATTTCGTTAATACTAATCCTACATATAAGCCTGGTTAAACTTCTTGGATGAATTCGGGACGGTATAAAAATACTCTAGGGAAATTAAAACAAAACAGTACTATAGGGTGAGTGCAAATTACAGAGGGGTTCACCTGTTATTACAAATATTTCTTTAAGACCAATATCCAAGATATTTAAGAATTAAAATTAAATAAAGTGTTTTATTTTAAAATAAATATTAAATCATTTTTACATACTTTATTACAAAAACCATAAGTTAAAAAAAACACTCAAAGAATCGATTTTATGCAGTAAAAGGGTGTTGAAATTATTTTAAAAAAGGGTAAATTTTTATTAATAAATGAAACGTTGTTACATGTTTTCAAATATTATACAACAGTGCAACATTATTATTTTTTTTCATTTTGTGAGAATGAGTGAAAACTTTAAAATTGAGGTATCATGGAATGATAAAAAGAGTGTGAAAAAGAGATTTTTTTAAAATTAAATTGTTAATTGGAAACACAAATCTAATTTAATTTAAATGTATGCTCTGAACGGTTACTGATATTGGGAACTATAAAATTAGACGGCTAAGCTTATGAGATGGAGGCATAATGACTGTTCGATGACCGATTAGATATACCAAAATTATTCTATGCCCCTATCACTTACTATGTGACGTCCCACTCCAAAAAATAAAAAAATAATTACTATGGTTTACTCAAAGATCTATCTACGCTATCCAGAATAACATCAACATCGGTAAGCTTCAGGAAACAATAATAGCATGAATTATTTGATATAGTGTGTGTGTGTGTGTGTGTGTGTGTGTGTGTGTGTGTGTGTGTGTGTGTGAGTGTGTGTGTAAGTGAGTGTGTGTGTTTGTGAGTGTGTATGTGTGTGTGTGTGTGTGTGTGTGTGTGTGTGTGTGTGTGTGTGTGTGTGTGTGTGTGTGTGTGTGTGTGTGTGTGTGTGTATGTGTGTATGTGTGTATGCGCGTGTGTATAAGTGAGTGTGTGTGTTTGTGTGTGTGTTTGTGAGTGTGTATGTGTGTGAGTAAGTGAGTGTGTGTGTCTGTGAGTGTGTGTGTGTGTTGCAACGGACCGGGCCACCACTTACGCCGCGCCGTCAACCCTACCGTTGACCAGCACGCGCGCGCAAGGCCGACCACCAAACGCCCATTGCAGAGCAAGAATTTTGAAACGAGCCGCTCGCAGCCAAAACCACGAACGCTGTGCAATGCTCGCCAAAATCTGCCAGAGAACAAGTCACTGGACTTAAAAAAGAAAAAACCTAACTTGCTGCGGATTCTACCCTTAGCGGGTAAGTCATCCCGGGGGATGTGTTCTTTTGAAAGACATCTAAACGGCGAAATGACCATATCAGCTGTAGGAGAGTGTAAGAAACTTGTTTAAAAGAATACTCAGTTTGTTTGCAAGTTAGTTAAAAATATTTATTTTTTAATTTTAAAATTTAAAATTTAAATTTACATTGCACAGTCTGCAATTTATTTGACTTAAAAATATCCTTTGTTTTGGTTCTTACACAGTTAAGAAACCATGCTCTGCTTATTCTATTTGACATTAAAGTTTAAATTAAGATTTTACGATTTTAGTTTGCTTTCAATCGGAGTATACCAAAGCGTAAAACTTTGCTCTACTTAACGGTCAATCTTACTTGTCAAAATATAACCCTTTCCTACCTGAAGTTCTTGGTCTTTTATTCTAATTAAAAATTTTCTTTTCCCTTAAGTGACTATTTTAACAACCCTTGACTGCTTCTTCTAATATTATTTCAGTAACCCTGATTATTTACCTTGAAATTTTAATTGTCAATATTTGGTTTTGTTTACTTAAATTTTTACTGAAAATTTAATTGTTACAATTTACAAATTTTCGCTTTAACCTTTTGGATTCAAGCCAAGCCTTACTCTTCAATACACTCCGAAAGATCCCTACTTTTCACATTTTGTTCAATTAGTTAAACTTTCTAAACACACTACTTTATTTATGGCCATATTCTACATAGCCATGTAAATGATAAAATTTTTCCTATATCTTTATCAATTTTAAATGACCTTTTTAAAATTCAATTTCTATTTGTTTTAGCAGGTAAAGTTTTACTCAATTTTACCAAACAACCTAAAAACAATTTCATAAATTATATCAGATTATATAAAAACCAATTATCAAGCACATACTGAAACAAAAATTATATATAAAACATATAGCCATATCTCCCACAAGATTATCAAAATATTTACTGAACAACAAATCATAATCAATAAAAATTGTTAAAACATCTGCTGAATAACTTCAAACCCTTTCCCAATTGAAATTACAATACTTAAATACATATTTTAATTCAAACGTTTACTGAAACATATTTAAAACCTTTTTAAACATATCCTCAATCATTTACAAAATCTACAAATTTATTTAAATTCATTTAACCCTTTTACTGGAAAATATTTAACCCTTTGGTTACTATTTGATTAACCCTTTCGGCATGAAAATCCACATAATGAAATTTATTAATATTTATTGAAACATAGTTAAACCCTTTCAAACTGATCCTTCATCATTTACAGAGAAATTTACAAATTTTAAAATTTATTTAACCCTTTTTATATAAAAATAAAAAACCCTTTGGTTACTATTAATTTAACCCTTTCTTCATGAAAATTATAAATACTGAGGTTTGTTTACAACTTATTTAAACATAGTTAAACCCTTTTAATATAAAATATGTAACCCTTTGGTTATCATTTGGTTAACCCTTTCTTCATGAAAATTATACATACTGAAATTTAATTAAAATTTATTTAAAATTTATCAATGCAATTTCTGAAGGAAATTGATATTTAATAAATCTTGAGTAACCTTTGCTAAATGGCTACTAACCCATTTGCCTAAATTATATAACTTATATTTTTAAACCAATTTGCAAAAATTTCATTTTTCCCTCTAAGTTTCCCTATCACCAACATATTATTTTACATACATATAAATCATGAAATAAACAACATATACTTATAATTCATAAAAGAAAAAAACTTATTTTAACATATTAGCTAGCCCCACTCACAATTTTAAAATCTCTGGTTTATCTCATCCATTTTGTTACTCTTTTAAAATATTTAAAATCTACATATATCAAAATCATAACCCTTTACTTTTACTCAAACCTTGGTTTGATTCAATTTATTTAATACACATATATAATTTCACCCTTTTCAAAATAAAATCAACATTTTAAATTTAATAGTTTCAATTAATGATATAACCCTTGTTTATTTTAAATGAGAACAATTTATGTCAATTTGTTTCATATGGAAAAATGTCATAATGACTCCTTCTAGATAAAATAACAATTTAGTTTAATTTAATTATATGAAATAGCACTCAAGTTTATAGGAGTACATGAAACTAAAGCATGACCTTCCAATCAGCTGTTGTAAACAATGGCCTTTGTCCGCCATCTTGGATATTTACTTTTAGCAAAACATATTTAATTTTATTACAACACATCTCTTATTTAATTTCCTTACACCTACATAAGATTTTAACTCTTTAAATAATTTAAATCCCTTTATTTGATTTGTTTATTTAAAAACCTAACCCTTTACACAATTTCTAATCTAAAATTTCTATTTCCCTTTCTTTCATGAAATGCAACATAATTTCTGCTTTTATGGCATCGCCATCTTGAAAACCCCACTCTTTAAAACAAAGCCACCAGCATTTACTTATGAATCTCAAAGTTTACTGTTAATGGTTTTAAAATTTATTTAAATTTTATAACATTCTCCCATAAAGAAAAATTTCTTCAAATTAAAAATTTCTAATTTGCAAAGGGAAGACAAAATAGACCTAACCTGAAATCCACCACAAAGCACGGCTTGCCCATTTCTCCCTCTCTTCTTCGTCTCTCCCTTTGTTCTCCAATGGGGTGAGGGAGGTCCGGCTTGGATGTTGCATCTTTCCCACGCAGGTATACTTTGATGACTTCCCACGCGTTGCCGCCATCTTTGGAACCACCTTCCCTTTGTGCTTTTGGTATGCCTCATGTAGATCTGCTTGCGTCACCCTTTGTTTGAAACTCTCCCATCTTCTTTCTTCGATGACTTTTGCACCTCTTTTAAATTTTAGACAGTTACTAATAAAATTTTTAGCTTTAAGCCCTTTTTTTTAACACAGTTCTTAACTGGGCATTTTATAACACAGAAAAGAATAAGAAAATTTTTTAAAACGTTTACCAAGTTAGTTAAATTATGTTTAATTTTGTTTGAAATTTAGTATCACTTTTTTATAACTTTTTGCTAGATTATCACTGTTCATTTCGCCTTGTCTTTGTAGTAAGGCTGCAACACACACATTTAAAGACGCTCGCACATTATTGATGGAATTTTATGGGGAAACCTCTTTCGGCGCGATCTTGAAATGCGAAAGGGCCCCATTTTCGGAAACACAGCGTCACGACAACTCAACGAAACGAACTTTCCCTAGCCACTCATAGTTTTTGAACTATTAACGGTAACAAAACTACTATTCATTGTTTTACCGGAGCTAACCCCGACAACGTCCGTACACTTCAAGAGTCCTGGTTTAGCTGGCGTGTAAAAGGGACGCTAACTTTTGTTTCCCACGGGAAGCCAGTCTGTTCCCACGAGCCTATCAACCAATAAGGAACCTTATCGATGTCGTCATGATCGGCGCGCGCATCACCTTTGTCCAAAAGCTCAACGGCTCACGGAATCTATAAAACAAATCGATTCTATCCACTTTTTCGTTCAAGCCGTATAACTCTTTAAGGGTGCCTTTGATGAAGTTTTATTATTCTTTGTTATTGATTTTTCTCGTCTTGCTTTATCTCTGGAAATGTCGATGGTAACTCTAGGTCAATTTTGACCATCTTCCCCTTGCAAACGGCCTTAAATTTAAGTTTCTAACCCTTCTTACGGTGGCTTGGTTTGTTTTATATAAATGAAATTTAAACTCTTTATGTTTTATATTTTATCCTTTTGCGGTATGTATTCCAAGGGAATACTGCCCGCCGCAGTGTGTGTGTGTGTGTGTGTGCGCGCGCGGGTGTGTGTGTAAGTGAGTGTGTGTGTGTGTGTGTGTGTGTGTGTGTGTGTGTTTGTATGTGTATGTCAGTGTGTATGTGTGTGTGTAAGTGAGTGTGCGCGTGGTGTAAGTGAATTTGTGTGTGTGTGTGTGTATTTGATATGTATTTTTATAATTAGATAATTTATTTTCAAAAATTGAACAGTTATTCCATTTGAAATTTTTCCAAATTACAGTAAAGCTATAATGATTCGTACATAATGCTGAATTATTTCTAGTATTAAATACATTGATAGTTTTGAACGTAATGTTTTTTCCAGATACAATTATAAAAAATATATTAAACTAAAGTTTAAATATTCAAAGCTTTTGGCAATTTTAGCTGTATTTACTTTTAAATAAATATAACCGTTTCAGTGCTTAAGGATGAATATAAAATGATAAACATCATTTGGATTTCTTTCAGGTAGTTATTTAAATAAATCATAATAATCCGTATTTATTGACTTTTGAAAAATATCAAGTAAATGTTGAGGTGTTATAACACTATTAATGTTACAATAGCTTAAGTAGCCTGTTTGGTATAATGGCTGATTGCTCGCCTCGGCTGATTACTATTGTCATATTCAATCAGAATCCATTAATACATTTTAAACGACGATTACGTACAGTAACTTTACCCCTTGATTACTTGCGCATTGTCCATTCTGAAAAGGTGGAAATTACTCCCTCTTCGTTTACGTTACAAAACCAACAACTAAAACATAGTCGGGGATAGTTTTTTAAATCTAAACGTATATTTACAAGATGAATAGTTTTGTATTTTTGACCATGTATTGCCAAAGACATTATGTATACATAAAGAGAGAATATGCGATTATGAAAATAGAAAAAACTTGGCACAAGAAATTTCTTTAAATATTCAACTAAACCAATTTTTTATTCCTATTTTTACAATTTGGAATTTACTAATACCAGAAGGGAATGAAAAATGTAATTTAGAGCAGATATTTCAACCTATAAGAAAACAAATCCACTAGATTAGGCGCTTCCTTTCTTAAATTAGGAAAATAAAAAAGCTTTAAGGAAAAAATATGTATGGTGTAAAAGTAATAAGATTTAATATTCATGAAAATTATGCTTAAGGCAAGAATATCGTTTACATTAAACGTCAGCGCTACGATTCTGTTAACTAAACAATGAGTTTTATTTGTTTAGGGTAGCACTAAACATCTCCCCCTTTCCACTTTTCTTTGGGAACTGATTTATTTCGATTAGAAGCTCTAAAACGCCAATCACCAATGATATACGATAATATACTTCATTATCTGTTTGTGTATTTTCTTTCTGTTTTCTTCTACATTATGTTCTTAATGGTATCTGAGTATAAAAATATCGCTCTTTGTGCTTCATTGAAACCAACAAGGCAGTATTACCTTATTTAATGCACTTCTCCAATCTTTGAGTGTTTGATATGTGCACTCAGCTGCTGAAACAAGAACTACTTAATGAACAGAACTGGAATGGTGGTATTGGAAGACGACAATATTGCCAGAGTAGCATACATCCTACTTGTACAGTATGCACTGTACATATGATGGCAACTATTTTAAGATCCCGTTCTAATGGAAACCCTCTCAAGCTACGATTAGTAATTACAGACATTGTGTTTGATTCTTCTGAAAATTATACCTCTTTCGCATGTCTCAAGTCACGTCCCGTTCATACATGAATTCATCCATGACAGTTATATAAAAATAGAAGGTTTGAAGGAACTATAAATTTTATGCAGTTTTAGGTTTTATTAAAATTCTTCCTTTTAAGAAAGTATGAGACATATATTAAAATGTATTTTCACTCTTAGTGTTTTAAGTAAAAAATGTATGATACTACTTTATTCTTTTCTTCGATCTAAGAACTATTATTTTTCAGTTTTGATAAAATGCAGCGAAAATTTAATTTGGTAATAAATATTAAAAAACACAGTTTGCTCCAAAACATTTGAAGTATAATGACTTGAATCACTACCCAAAATATAGTTTTGCGTAAGAGTTTGGAATTGTTTAAAATGTGTAACCATTAAAAACATTCCACTAATAAAACAGTAATATTCCATGAAACAAAAATGAACTTTTTAATGGGGATTAAATTATTGCTATAAAATGATGAAAAAATTTCGTTGCATTTCCCCACTGAATAATAATTTATACTGTCATCTAATTCGATCATTAGAATAGCCTGTCTTGTTATTCTAGGAAGGTATTTATTGAGAATAGAAGTTATAACTTCTCTAGGTGCCCGACGTCCAACTCTCAGAAGAGAGGTTGACCAGATTTTACAAGACTACAAGTGTTTTCAACTTCTTTCTATTAGGATGCATAAAGCACATGTAAGTGCGGCTGTAAATAGCCTGACTTTTTATAATCATCATGAACTGTAATGGCGGAATGGTAGTGTTAACTACAGTTTTGATAGAAAACGTAATGATCATCTTGTGATTTTTAAAATAAATGTCACAGTTACAGATTAGGGTTGTTGATGGTACATAACTGAAAACATAACTGGAGTGTTTCTCATATCGAAAACTCTCAATCAATACGCCGTCAAGTAAAGATTTTTCATCATCAAGATTGTTTTGGATATTAATCTTGAAGTTATACATTTAGTCTATATAATGTGTTATTAGGTGTTTAAGCGGGCTAGTAGAGCGTGAGCCTACTAGGCTATGGCTTTCAAACCTGGTAACAATAAAGAAAGAACAAGTAATTTCAGGTCGTCTCAATCTATGAATATGGATACTTACGGTCAAATTTAGGGGACGTAATAGCAGTTTACAGTGTAGTGCTGGTCACATACCTTCCAAGGTAAAAGCAGTCTTATCCTGTAGTTAAGCAAAATTATTAATATGAAACTTGTTATACTATATCGTTAGTTATACTTCATTTTATGAAGTACAGTAAAGATAGAAAAATTAGTTTTATAAAATCAACAACTATTTACATTTAGGTATTAAATAATAATTACTGCCTGTTATTTTAGTTTTTAAATACCACTAAAATATAACAGCTTACCATTCAAAACATTATGGTAATCAAAAGTATTTTTTATAATGTCAGGAGATTTTAGTATGTCACCAACATTGAAGTACATCATATAGATGCAAGCGTAAAAACGTATTGAGATACAAATGCACCCTTAGAGAGAAGGAAACTGTCATACAGAAACCAGATTAAGGCAGAGACAGAGAAGTACACAAAATATACTACCATGAATACACTAAACATTTAAAAGCATATTTTAGAGACACGTTTAATAGTTCTAACTTAAAATGAAAATTTCCTAGATATAACATGTTGGACATTTTATTAAAGTTAGAGAGAAGAAACGTTAGTCCAAGCTATTAAATATTTAAATTAATTTCTCAGTTTCTCAGTTTTAATAGTTTTAAAACTTCTTTACCAAGAAAGGTTGTAAAGTGTCTCACCAACTTAACCTCAAGTATTAAATTTTATTCATATTAAATCCCATTATCCTCACAATATTAAATGTTGAACGCATTAGGTAAAAGCATTAGCTTTTAACACGTTGCATTCTAATTTCTAAAGAATTTATTTACTTACAACAATTTAGTAAACGTGATCTGCACGCTTACCTTAAGACTCCTATTTGGATCGATGATACCTAAGTATCATATTTATTGATTGACCAATGGAGAAGAAAAGTCAAAGTATTATTTTAAGTTATTCCTCCAACTTTATATTCTGATCTCCACACAAACGGGACAGAATTAAAAACGGACATCAAGCTTGGGCCCTAACATATCTGTTGTTTTTTAATATACATTGTAATTTTATATATGAAGCCTCTATGTTTAAATGTTAACTTTCAGTCAAATGTAGTTTTTCTCATATAATATTAACAATAATTTATTTAAAAGAAATAAAGGTATATCCTTATTTGTTTGAATAGAAATATTAATTAGGTTCTTATTTCAATTCCCACAAACATTTACCGAAGTTACTAAATAATTTCCAGGATTTTCAAGTCATAACAATAAGAGTTTCAAAAATGAAAGTAAACCACTGTTAGTAATTCATAAACTGCATTTTATAAATTTTCATCTGAAATGAAAAAGTTTAAAGAATTACGTGTTAATGTATAGATTTATTTTTAGTAAACTTGTGTGTGTTAGTTTGTGCAGAATATAAGTACTTTTGCATTTATAAACATACTTTTACCCTGAGATCTCTTTGTTTACTGGACTCCAACACAATTGAACTTATGTGAAACATCATGTCCCACAGGAAGAACGCTATTCTTGGGAATGTCCTAAGAGAGTAGGCTATTTGCTAAGTACCTAGTTACACACAGGAAATCTTATTATTTGGAATCATATTTTCATAATTTAATTATAGAATAATTTCAAAGTTTTCAGTTAATAATAATAGTTTCTTTGTAAAAGGTGAACACTTTTTACCAGCAAATCCTCATAAATATATTATTAAAATTACAAAATGCTTAGTAATAATAAAAATTGCCAATGTATAATTTATATTTTAGGGCCTAAAAATAAACCAAACCGTGTAATCAAATGTATATACTTGCTGATTAGTTTAGACAATGATATTTTAAAATATACCTAGATATGTAATTGAAAATTAAATCTTGTATTCAATTATTTTAAAATATTTTACATACTTTTAAGTTATACCATATTGTAACATATTTTACTTATGGTAAAAATTTACATTTCAGAAAAATGATAAAATATGAAAAAAAATATCGAAAATTGGTTTTTAATTGAAGAAACATTTAACCAGTGTATGACAATTATTAATTTATATACATATTATAGATATATAAATAAAACATTAAATATAAATTTATGTATGTACGTGTGTGTGTGTGAGTGTGTGTGTGTTTAATCTGTTATTACATTCATATAAGGAATTCGATAACGAATAACGGAGGAGGGCTACCATTATGGCTCCAGAAAACACAGACGCGTTGTAGACGGGGAACAATCATTAGATGAGACATTCAGGCAATCTGCCAAGGTTTTTCTTTTGGATTGATACCAAAATGTTTACGTAGCTTCATTGTTGCAACGTAGATTTATATCTTTTGGTAAAAAATTATTTTAATTATCCTAAATCTCGGGATTTAAAAGTAAAATAAATATAATAACTAATTCTCCTAGCATAAACTCGCATTATATTAAAGTATATTCACTGCTGGTAAGGAACACAGAAATTGGTTAATATTTAATTCAAATTATTTTCCAAACTTTTACTTATTTTTAAACATAGTTAATAAGACTTTACTCCACCTATGCCCCCATTAAAATAAAATATAAAAAGTACTTTTCATAAATTAAGTTAATAAAAGCGAATACTTGTATCTTTACACTAAATTATTTTATAATTTACTTTGTTTTGTAGTAGGAATTATTATTAGATTTTTTTAAATCATATTTTTTTTTAATATAACATATTTTCTTGTAGAATATGTCATAAAATTATTTAGTTACAACACAAATTAAAAATGCTAACATAGGCAAACTTACAAACACATTTTAACTGATGCGTAAACACACGCTTTCTGTACGTAATCTTGGTGCAAACATACAGAAGACTTACAAAATTATTTTCTGATATACGAGGTTGCCATATTAAATGTTAACCTTACTCTTTACACAAATATATTGCTAACAGCTGGTGCTGTTCCCAGCAATGCCTTCGCCTAGGGTGATGGAATAGGCCTGCGTAACGCTCTAAAGGTAAACCTCGCTCTTGTAAACGTAAATACAGTTATTCTCAAGGCATACAAATGTAATACATTTGAAATATTTAAATTGAACTATATTTTCATGAGGAAATATAATACTATTTTGTGTGCGCTATTTGTAGTGACAACATTATTTAGTTATCATTTATATAAAACTAAACAGCATTTCAGGTAAATACTGACATGCTACTAATAACTGAAGCATCCCATAACCAATACGCTAATATATATATATATATATATATATATATATATATATATATATATATATATAAATTGCTATTTACACCGCTTCTAGATTTATATGAGTCCTATATATTTTTAGAAAATTACGCCAAAAATTTATTATAAACGAAATCGATTTTTTTTAATGACTTAGTAATAAATTTAAACTTTTAAATACATTATTATATTACGTAAAGAGATATATTTTATTAAGTTGAAATTTATACATATAAGGCATTCTTGCTACAAAATGAAGCTTAGCAACTGCGAATTATTTTCCAAACAGAGATTTCGATACGGTCAGAAACAGCTGACAATTTTTTATATTTAATTTACAATATGAAGGTTCTTTTCTATATTCTATTTATATTCATATTATTTGCACTTCAAAATTAGTTTCTTCTGATTTAAAATTATTATTAAAACATCTTCTTCTAATTAGAAGAAGGGTATCACTTTATTCGTATGTCGTTTCTACAATTAATTTGTTCTCTTTAGTAAATAAATCCGACAATTTTAGAAAAATATTTTAGAACTATATGCCGTCTTTTTATAAGGTATCAAGTGTTTCATTTTATCTCTAAAACCATTCTGCCACAACAAAGGCGAACTGGAGTCATACAAGTATTAGGTGTATTTTATTTTATTTTAGAAATAATAACGAATATAATAATTCTTATAATAGATATCCAAATTCAGTTTTATTTAAAAGAAAAATTATAGATTCCTCTAAAGGCCTCCGCAACAAAAGCAAAGATAGGGAGCCCAAGAGTGTTACAGTTACCCAACTCTTCCGGTTAGGTTTCCTGCGCCACGAATCTCGCAGTTGTAAATTAAGTCCCGTTATTATTACTTTAATAAATAAGGCAACAGTTTATTATAAACGGAAGGACGATGCGAGTATTTTTACATTCCTAAACATATAACTACGTAAAGGTGTAACTTAATTACGTTAAAAAATATTAGAAGAATTGTATATATTTCCAGTGTGATATTGTCATACAGGGTATTAGGTTTCTTACATATTTATTATAATTTCAGTTTTCTTACTATTGTAATAATAATTTTATCTAAATCTCGTTTTTGCATTCAAGAATCGAAAAATTTTTATTGTTGTCCGTACTTGATAATCTTTTTAATGTCAATGTTCTCAGTTAAAGTACAATGTAAGGAAGGAAATGCCAATTTATTCTCTTTACAATTTAGGCATATAACTGACTATTAAAATGCAATATAAATGGATCTGTAATGATCCAGATACATGTATTTCCGGTCAATACTGGATGTGCGCTTCCGGTTTTTACACACCATATGACTTCTTGTCTTGAAATAATGTACTATATTATTTTTATTGGGGCACAGTAAAAACACACACCAACTTTGCCATGGATAAGTCCTACTAAAAAATAATAGTTTGTGAAGGTTTATAAATGAAGAAGCTGGAAGAAACCATTACCATTATTGATCTATAGTTATTTAGTGCTGGAGATATCTGGCAAGAGAGCAGGTAGTCGCTGTCCAATAATCCCGTTTGGCAGAGGGGGTAAGTCGGATCATCAGCAATGCCGATACGGTGCAGACGCCCCTGCCTTTAGTCGTGACTGGTTGCTATGCGGAATCTGCCGACCGCCTCCATCCGGGGTAAAAATCTTGAAAACGGACCGCTATATCTGTTCTGCTATTACTCTTTGGTTGGAGGCGCTAACCATAGCGTCAATGACGTTTTTGGCTGAAATTAGAGATTACTGGGCTTTAGGTTGTTCGGCTTCTGCTCCCCTTGGCTAGTTTGTCGGCCTTTTCATTCCCTGCAACAGTAAGTCCATTAGTAGCTACCCATTGTAGCTGTACTTGCGACATGAGTTTTTCTATTTCCGGTCGGAAATTAATGGTTCTAAGGCACAATGTGGGGGTATTTGAGGCAAGAGCTGATATTACCGCTTGCGAGTGATCTAAAAAAACTGCGTTTTTAGGCTTCTTGTGAGAGTGTAGCAAGGCGGTGGATGCCTCATGGATGCCGTATATCTCCCCATCGAATTTGCTTTTATTTGTACCAAGCATGAGACGCCTCTGAATGCAGTGTAGAACCGACCCGCACCGGCTCATATATCTGCTGATATAAAAGAGCCGTCGCTGTAGATTAGCATTCAGCTGTCGGCAGGGTACTGTGTAGCAATCATCTCTAATATATGAGCTTTTAGTGCTTGTGGCGTTTCTCTAGATTTTTTCATGCAGAAGTCTAGAAGGGTTGTAGATGATTTGGGAAGGTTTTGTACAACAGTAGTACTGTTAAGAGTAGCTGTGGTTCAAATAGGGTACCGGATGTGGTATCTGATATTGGACCTTGGTGATATACACGCAAGGGCGATAGTGGATGGTCTTTAGGTTTCTCAGAATACTCCATTTACCTTCCTGGCTCTATCCCAAAACATGAGGACACTTTTATCCCGCCTTGCTGCTACTGGCTCTACTCGTGTTTGAAGCTTTATTGCAGTGATCGGGGTGACTTCGCTGCTCCAGTAATAGTTCTCAGAACATTATTTTGAACAATCTCTAGTCTTGCTAGATTAGAGCTGCACGCTGTAGATATCTTTCGCTTCCGTACTCCAGCACTTTGCGAACATATGAATTGTAGTTGGGGGTAAGAACATCTTGTGTAGCAACCCACTTTGAGCCTATCAGTCTGTTTAAGAGCTGTATGCGCTAGTTGACTTTATCAAGGATGCACTTGATGGGGTGCTTTCATGACAACTTAGTATCCAATGCAACTAACAGGTATTTGGAAAGCTTTGGTTGTGCATGCGTTTTCCCGGTGTAGCTAATCTGAAAGTGTCTTGGTTTAGTTGATATGGTGAACAGTTAAGCTATTATTATATCACAGTTGACTTCCATCTTATTTTATACCGTCCATTATTCAAGCATTACAATGGTTGTGTTCTACAATGGAAGATCTCTTCTAGAGCTTCTGTATTACTACTGGTCAACCAAATGGGTATGTCGCCCTCAAAGAACAAGCATCGTACTTCTGGAACTCTTTCAAGTGCACCTTCAAGGTCGTTCATCACCAAGTTTAAAAAACGTACCGCTCTTAACAGCCCCTTGTGGAAGTCATTCTTTCTGTTTTTTGAAGGGGGATTCCCCTGTAAGGAATTCACACCTAATGTAACGATCTGAGAGGAAGCTGCGTATCCATTTGGCCATGTGACCCTTGACTCCTAATAAAATGAGTTTCTTCAAAAGCACTTGGCGCCAAATTTTACCATATGCTGCCCTAAAGTCAACAGGTACTGCAAGAGTTGATTGTTTGTTGACACTGGGTAAACCTAATAATTTTATCGTTGGTCGAGTGATAAACACAGCTTATATTTTGGTTTATTACGCCCATTTTAAAGGCGTTCTATAAGTATGCGATCTACCATTTTATCTCCGACTTTACAGCAGAAACTGGTGTAAGATATAGGTCTATAGCTTACTATGTCCCTTGTTGCTTTACTTTTCTTTAACCTAAATATCTGCATTAATTTTCTTTGGATTTACATCATCACTCGGAAACACATTTACACTACTACATGATAAATAAATCTACATAAGGACCTATTCCACGCACTAGAGACACTCTAAATGAGGGGCAAATACTTGTTTCTTTAGGGTAGGATTAAGTACTGGACTTACTACAGGTATATATCCTCTTACAGGCTCTTCTAAGGGCTATAGTTACAATACAAAATATTTGAAACGCATTTGAGATTATAATAAGGTAAAACAATACGAAACCTATGCGGAAAAACAAGAAACCCCTAACCATCTATTAGTGATATTATTTACTATGTAATAAACATAACCTTAAACTTGTCACCAGTTAGTATTCAGTATTATAAAAGACGTAAACCACTCACGGCTTTATAAAAGTCTTAATGTTTTAAACAATACAAAACTTCTCATACTTTTATATTTTGAATATTCATCCGATTTCATTACGGTATTGTTTGCAATCAATTACTACGTCATTAATATAATTCTAATAGAAAACCATAGGCAACATCCCGGGTGCTGAACAAATCAGCGCTTTTCCCTGTTTCGCCTCCATAAAATTGCGGAAACGAGTTAAGAAAAATACGCCTTCCTGAAGACGATAGGCCATCTAAAAAAACGAAAACAAGAAAAAATGTAGGCCTAGAAAGAAAATTAAGTGCAAAGGTCATATTGACAGTTTCGTCTGTCTTAAAAGACTTTCGAAATGATAAAAAAATATGTAAAAAATGCGGAGAAAAGTAAGAGTGTGTTAAAAAACATATTTATATAAACTAAAAAACAACAGAATAAAATATTTAAAAAAACATTGAAAGAGACTGTGATAAATAAGGATGTTATTTCTTAGTTTGCCTTTAACATTTTCCTTACTTCAACCAAAAGAGGAATGGGTTCGATGCAGAAATTGTAATCTTTGTGCTAATGAAACTTTTACCGACGTGACGGTGACATTTTATATGAGGTTTATTAAAACTACAGTTTTGAAAATTTTATAGACTAAATATACTTTACAAAAGGTGTTTCACAGTTATGTGTATTCTTTCATTTTTGATGGGAAAACTTACCTGAATCACATCGCCAACTTGCCGCTGCACGAGGTAAGCTGGGTCTTCTTACATTGTCTTAAATATTTTATTAAATGCTAGAATGTTAGTATAAAAACATGAAAATAATGGAAATCCTTGAGAAGTGTATATACTTCAAGGCCCCTTGGTAATTAATTTCATAAGCTCTAAATGAAAAAAGTAGAAGAATAAAGTTGAAAAAATGTGCCAACTCTTCCCAGTCTTACGTTCCTAAAATGCTCGCAGAGGATTACGCTTTATTTCCCCGAATCATTTTCCTCATTGATATAACTTTTGCGCTTTGCTGTACTTTTATTTACAATTCTTTATTTAATTAGTTTTTTTTTATCATATATTTTTACAATTTTTATTTTTCTAACAAAATGGGACAAAATATAACATTGCTTCGCCTTTGTTAATATTGTCCATACCTCTCATATCCATTTATGATTTTATTCCATAAAGAAGCTGTTTATTTCGTATTAGCAATTGGTTGGTTGCCATTTAGATTTTTTTTCCTACCCTTCGTTTATTCAGTGATTATGCATTCTACCTTAATCTTACACTCCCTCTTACAACATTAATTACTTGCAAAAGACATAAAATTCAACCAACAATAAAAACTAAAACTATTCACTTGATATATTTTAATGAAATCAATGTATTTACAGACACCACATATAAAATCGAAATAACTAAACGTACTAATAGCAGATTTGATAAAATGTATAAAATTCTTTTTCCTAAACGTAGAACTTGGTTGCTTATATTCCTACAAGAGAAGAACTTTTCAGACTTTGCACAATTGACTATTACTTGACTTCCGACTTAGCAGTTAAAACTTAGTACATCAAAGATGTGTGCATAAACACTTCAAAGCCTTTAATAATTTCCGTAATATTAGGGGCATTACCTAAAAGTTTTATATTCAGTTAAAAGTTATAAACATTCATCATAATTGAGTGTTCAAAGTCAAGCGTTTGAATTACGTACTGTGATTCGGGCACTGCACCATATATATTACTAAGGGATCAGTCAAAAAAATAATAATCTTAGGAGTATTTTAAATTAATGAGTCCTTGGAATTAAAGAAAAATGTTTACTGGATACTAGAGGCGAGAATTTGGGTTATGCTAAAAATCGATAGCTGTCTCGCGTAAGACAATTGATGAAATGTAACATTAAAAAAAAAAACTGTATTTTTATATTTGCCTACATCTTCAACCCAAGTTACTAGTAATTATAGATTAAACCTAACCATATTGGAGTGTAGTATAGACAAAATGGTACATACTATTTTCGAGTAAACGAGATGGGTTTTCACAGATCAATTTTAAACATAGATCAATTACACAAATATTACTTTAGTTTTATTAATAAACACCAACTCTAATGATAAACATCGAAGTAATAAATAGTATAACAAACACCAACTGTAAATGGATAATGTTTTATGTATTAATTAATATGTATTTTAAAATCAAAATTATTGTCAGGTCTTAGAACAAAGTTTTCTTATTAGTTTAGAATATAGGCCTACTGTTATTGTCCCTGATGATGATTTTGTTATTGTAACGTGTAGTTAAATATAAATTATAGAATATGACTTGCTATTGTTATTTAATTATGTCCTTAACGTAAAAGTATTACATTAACATCAGCCGAGATTTGTTGTCATCCTTTATACATACACCAAATCTAGAGGAAGTAAAATTAGACATGTTTACAAGAAATGTATAGGTGAATTTAAAAAAGGGTAAAAGCAATATTTTTTGTAGATAAAAGAAATGTACTATCTAATGTAAATTCTCGAATTGTAAAATAGAAGGAATCCCCAAAGAATACAATCCTAAACTTACTAAATTTTAAAAATTAATATTTTTAGAACATTTCATTGCATTTGCGAATCATGGCATTTTGTGACCTAAAGGCATTACTCTAAACCTAAAAATTACACAGAATGCTCCCGTATCCGTCACAGATAAAAACGAATCGGATCAACGAATTTAATATTTGTAAATATTATCTGTATGATGTTTTCTTAGGAAATAATTGTTTCAATAAAGAGAAAATAGAAATTAAACAATAATATCTACGTATGAAAAATTAATAATGTTTGACCCTTTATCTAAATATTGTTTTGATTTTACTGCTGTTCTCCTGCTTCAAATTTTTCTTTGATTATTGATGCTAAAGGTAACAATAAAACTTCTATTGCATACAACTTAAGGGTATTAATATTTCATCCTCTGTTTACCAACCCCCGCTCGTAATATCCAACAATGTTGACCGCAACATTTACTCGTAAATACGATGCTATTAGACTACAGAGGGAACTATTATCCATGCACTAACATCGCCACGTTGTAATACGTGTAGTGGGAAATACGATGTCCTTTAAGTTGCCACAGTACTGCTGGGCAAGTTTTCAATTCCGTCTCATTACATTGTGTATCTACCATATTTACAAAACCAGATGTCCAAAGACTATACATCTACGTTATATATATATATATATATATATATATATATATATATATATATATATATATATATATAATGACTTAGTAATAACTAATTATGATTCATGTTTGTTGAAAACAATTATAGAAATTATTTATGATAGTTGAACGTAATGACCGTAAGAGTTTTGCTATTCTTAAGATATAAACATTCTAGTAACTCATTCCTTACAATAGCTTATAATGATCTGTGAGTAACAATGTTTATCTTTATATTTACCAGATTAAATATCATGTTCCTGTAACGTTAATAACTAACATTGATTCCATTAGAGACAATTAATGTTCATATTTAACAAATTCCTCTTTATATTTTTATAAACATATTTATATAGAAAACTAAAAAATTATTAATATCTTCGTTTTGTTTTTCCAAATACTTGCCTCTTAAACAGTAATTGAAATGTTAAATAATTAATTTTTATCACAGAAATCTATGTATTACATTTACACAAATGGTTTTCCTTCTTGTTTTCTACCATAACTTAATTATCCTTCATTAGCCTCCTGTTTCAGGTAGCTAATTCGATTTACTATAAATTCAAGAATTGTTTTTACATATTCATTTCTTCTGATACAGGTTTTGAAAGACAGTTCGAACTAGAAAAATATATCATTATTTTCCATTCTACAAAGTGGTTTCACATCAAAGAGTATGAGGTAGTGGTTGTTGCTGGCTGTAGTAAAGCGGATAAGGTGGTTGCAGGTAAGGGTTGAAATGAAACCACTTGAGTTCAAGTAATATTTTTTTAAATTTCACTGATCCTTATTTATTTTATTGGGAATTCAAACTTTACAATTGTAATTTGGAAGATTGTCTATTGAAGTAAGAAACACGTATCCCAATTACTTTAATTTAAAGTGCAAGCGAGTGATTTTAGGCTTCCATCCATTTTATAAAAATTAATTTATAAGTAGAAATTTAACATTTTTTAATGCACTCTAAAGGCACTTATTAGTAAACCTAGTAAAATCTAAAACTGTAAAATAGGTGTCCTAATTCTTAGTTTGTGTTATAATTATTGGTTTGGTTTGATCCATATATATAATTTTGTATAAAACATACAGAATGTAAAACAATTTAGGTAATTGAATAATTATTTTCATTTTATTTAGATATTCATATCTAATAATTGATTTTAGTAAATAATTATACTATGAATTCATCTTTCAGATAACAATGCCTTCAGAATGGTTTCATATTCTCTGTGCATCGGGGAACGGGACCCTAAAAGTTTGATTGAATGGCTCCCAGGCATGCAATCAACCAAGTGTCAGTTCCATGATTCATGCATGATATCACCTAATATACGTTAGACCACTTACTTTTAAATAAGAAATATACAAATAGCCTGAGAATGGACTAAGAGGTTTAAATTTTTCCGTTTAAATGTAAATAAATGAATGAGAATGTTATTAAAATAATATTTTAAATCAATAATAACATTACTGTGTTTCTGAGCATAGTTATATTTAAAGTTCAAATTCGTTGTACTAATTTATTTTAGGATTTATAAATGTTTTGAACAATTACGTTAGATACTAGTTAATAATTACCATCTAATAACATTATTGTTAGGAGCAAATGTTAATAATAAATATTTGTTTACGGCTACACAAGATGATAGACTTGAATAATGTTGCAGTTTTTACTTTGAATATTTTATGGGTTTTTTCAATGACTACATTTAGTATCACTTGTAGAAAAAAAAACAACTGTCTTTGTGATTGTCCGTGACCCACAACATTGAACAATGCACTGATCTAGTGTGAAAGTAGGGAAACACTATAGTACGTAGTTGTTTTTTGACGGAGATACTAAAAGTAGTGAATAATCTATTAAATATTTTGAAAATGGCGGTGTAACATATTTTATTTATCTTTGTTGTCCTAGTCAAGGAAACAGAAATACAATTCAAAGATTTCAAAAATTAGGTTCTTCGAGGTACATTGGGTTCACCATGATACACAGGTAATATTAATCTCCATAGGGAAGTAAGAAAGTAGTTCTTAATAATGTATTCAATAAATTTGCTCAGAGTTATATCCACAAACTTTATAAATATGTCAACGTCAAGTGACGTAAGCTCTGGATATTGATAGTTTATTGGGAAAACAAACAGGTTTTGAATAAATATTGTGAATAATAAATATATAAGATTCAACAGTGAACTAAGTCAATCGGTGGATTTGTGCTTTGTTGTCTCTTTCTGATAAATTAGTCTATAATGGTGTTGATTATTTGTTTGAAAAAAAGTTGTTATCAAAACGTACAGACACTTTAGCTACAAGTATAATTTTTAGGTACCTTTCAGTTCGCTAGAAGTTTGGAATTGACGTTTTTATATACTCTTGAAGGTATTAATAAGAAGTTGCAACAGCTATGAAACTATGCAAATTGACAACCAAGTTGTTTAAGATATTTCTAAAGTGTAATTAAATCTTTGAAAAGAATGCGAGGAATTTTAGGAGTTCCTTGTAGTTAAATACCGAGTAATACAATTTGTGTTTACTTAAATCTTGGCTGTTTGACAACTCAAATATTTTAATACTTGAAAGTTATTCTGTAACAAAACACATACAATTAGGAATTTTGTGAGCTAATTTAAAATATCTAGTATTGTTAGTTCTTTTAACTGATTCTCATCTGGACAGTCTGATGTATTAAAAATGCAATAGATAACTTTTTGTTGAGACCAATTTTATTTTGAATTATATAATATATAAAATATTCTCTTAGCCTTAACATTTTATTTTAAAGATCACAATTTCTGTATTTTTATGAATTTTAATAATGTAAAAATAGCTAATAATTTATCAATGTTGGTTTCTATTACACTGAAACACTGGGATTTTTCGATAGAGTAAAGAAGATAATTGGGCGATATATTTAGGTTTCAAGAACAACCTGCACACATAAATACAATGAAGAAATTTATAATCTCTTTGTGATATATTTATCTCATTGTTATTTATATAGTTGAAGCAACCAGATGGAAGACTGATCACACACTATAACAATATCGCCAAAGTACTGGTCACATCTTTTCACCTCTATATTCTCTTTCACCACTGGTTATAAATTTCAAACACAGAAGCATAAACAGAAAAAAACTACAAATAAACCAAATAAAACCTGGTTCTCCATTATATAATTTATTTGCTTTACAAGAACTTGGATCTCGTATAGATCTTAAATCTTTAACATCTCTACAATTCATTCCTCTCCAGGTCCTTTTGACCTTGTACACTTCCATATTAAACATTGTGTTACCATGAAGGGAAATTCTTCTGTATATATACAACCTTGTTCGAGGATACGTTTTCCAGCTGTTGGAAGCAACAGTAGTAATTCTTTCAAAAACATGTAGAGCAGATTCTACTTACATTTACCTCAAAATATACCTCTATTTTATGCTACCTATCAAAGAAAATGATAGGCCAATGGCTTGTATTGCGAAATGGATTGCTGGAAAATATTATCTTATGGTCCTCTAACTGTTATTGACATTTCTTTTACTCTTTGGTAATTACATCTGGCATGACAATAGTGTGAGTGACACTTAAACAGCATAATTCCCTCATCTAAGCACACGGTCCATGTTGCTAATTGGCAGAGTGCAATCATACATTTGCTTCTATTTTTCCATAAAAGTCAGATGTTCTCTTATATCTTTATAAAGACTGAACAATTTTGACTTGGCAACTATTCCAACATTGAGTTTCTCCTGTATGAAGATCCATCAATATAAATACCTTACAAAGAGATTTTTATTATAGGACAAAATTTTGTTCAGAAGAAAATTACATCATAACAAAAACAGTTTTAAATTCGTGTTCTATTTTTAGACGCTGAGTTGTAGCTTGTAACAACATTTTTTCAGAAAGGGGCTAGCTGGTTTGAAAACCAAAAAACGCTTTAATAAAACCAAAAAAATATGTATTTTGTTGAGTCTGCGAAAATGACTTATTTGATGGGTGAAACTATTGACCGCATAAAACATTTTGTAATAGAAAACATTGGTCTACAATATAATAAATCATACAACAAAACAGTGCAATACGGAACGACAAATCTATCTGAACCAATACCCTAATCATGGACTTAAATTTGAAGATATATTGGACAGGGATAACGCTGGTAATAGCAGTATCCTGAGCATCCCAATCTTTTTGAGTTGCTACACTTTGAGTTACTGTATTTTGGGTTGCTGCATTATTGAAAGTCCATACTATACGATGCAGTAGGTTAATGTATGTAGGATATACGAGCTACATAACACATGTATCCAGAGTGAAGACTATTTTGTTTTCACAAGCAAATATTTGTAATAACTAATAAAGTACTTTTATAATTACACACACACACACACACACACACACACACACACACACACACACACACACATATACATATACACATACACACATATATATATATATCTATATATATATATATATATATATATATATATATATATATATATATATATATATATAGTTTGAATAAACACACTTAACTACGTATTAGTGCAACTATTAATAGTTTACACACATGTATAAACATTTTTGCAATAAGATTGATGTTGCATTAATTTTAATAATTTTTCTACAACAACAAAATATTTTCAGGGGTAACTAAGATAAATGTAAGTAAGGCTATAAGCTACACTAAATGCATGACAAATCTATATAATCAATAACCAAATATATAAAAAAAACCCGGTTTGTTAAATAGTTTGTTACCTCAATAAATTGGAAATATACCTAGATCAAAAACAATTAATCGTAATAATGTATAATTGTTTAGAAATGTATAGACACTACATTTAATCTAATTCACCGATTTAAGTAGTGAAATGATGGGTTTATTCATACATAAATACTCATGTAAAGGTTAGCTTACATCAATATTGTTATTTACTCGTAATTTTAAAATTAATAGTAAGCAATTTAATCCCCTAAAATAATGAATAAACTCTTATTGAATCTAATTTAATTCCCGTGTACGTAAAAGAAATGTATCTATACGTAAGGATTTCATTTGACCCGTGTCCAATCTCTTGACTAAAGGAAATACTTTCAAATTTAGCTTGGCTTACAAGAGCTTTTATCTTTTACACTGAAGAATGAATGGAGTCACAACGGCTTAGCGCAATCTGTCGTTTTTCAGAGATTTTAAACCGTTTCAATCATTATCCAGTCAGAAATGAGGTCCAGATACCTATAGGAAAGAAAAATATTTAATCACAACAAAACGTTGTCTATTCTGTATTTACTTACTAGTATAAATAATGTTTACAAGTATTTTACATTCTTTTGTAATAATTCTATAATTACTAGTTTAAATATTAAAAATTTTAATGCATAATGTTTGACCATATTTATATTTAATTTGCCTAAAAGTAATTAAATTATTTTTAATTCATTAAATAAAAGTTCAATGGATTGAAATCTATAAAATGTCTGATTCTATGTAAACTTTGGAATACTGCAGCATAAATATAAAATAAAACCTTTTGTAGTATATTTTTATAATTAAAGTGAAAATTTAATTTTTTAAATGGTAAATTTATTTGACTTTTAAATAAAATATTAAATACTTTTTTCTAAATAAATAACTTTTTCTTAAATATTTATTCTGCTGTAAAAATACGTTGACTGTTTTTATGATATCTTTCTAACAATGTAATGAATATGACAATTGAATGTAAATTAAATTACCATGATAGTGGCAAAATTATGGATATCTCTAACCAAATCAACTGGGTTTAGTAGAATTGCATTCTCAATGGAACGATGTATTACAAAATGCCCGCACAAATCCTATCCGATTCGAGATCATAAATTCTGAATGTCATGAGATTTAAAAGGGTTCAGCCAGGATACCTTCTAGTATGTAGGCCGGCCTGGAAAACTTTCCTTTTAAATGTAGACCTATGCTCGAGATGAAAATTGTTGAAGAACCTACTCGAATGATATACCACAGTGATTTCTATAAAGGATATTTTTTTTGAATGTATAATGTGTAAGGCAAAACGAAAAGAACTCTCTATACTCGAAAGCTTATTTTATTTGCCCTTACATTCCTTTGATGACCTTCTTCTGATACCAGGAGTGAATATCCAAGACCCCCAGCAACGAAAGAGGATGTGTTCAATGGAGGCCTACAACTACCTTGAAAGACTGTCACATAAATAAATTTTGTTTAAAACGTTTAAAGAAATTATGGGTTTTTGTTTTTTTAATCAAGTAAAATTAATTATTTTTAAGTGAGATTGGTTTTTAATATTATTTTCGAACCCTCATCGTTTAAACCTTTATTTTTGTGTTATTTTAACAATAGGCCTATATTTATTATCGCAACCTATCACCAATAATTGTTATGTTGAAATAGACACACGATATGTAACACATTATACTGTTGTTATAGTAGTAACAATATTAATCTATGAATGGTTTAAAATAATTTTCAACAAAGGGTTTATAAATAAAATTATGCTCATGTCAAAACTTGTGGTTTCGGACCTTCATCGTTTCCCCCTTACTAATATGTTGTCTGCCCTGTTTTTATACGTAAACTGAATTTAATTTTCTGATAAATAGGATTTTAATGATTTATTTTATGAAATAGTGTATATTTTTTTTTCATTAAATGCATTTACTTATATCTGACTAATTTTATGTTATAAAAGCCTTTGATAGCATTTTTTGGTATCAATTGCAGTTTAAAAATGCATTCAATGTAACTAATATGAGTATTCGGTTTATTAAATTGAACATATCTACTGGTCTTATGTGTGAGTATATTTACATAATTAGTATGACATATTCAGTGTTTAGTTTGTTGCCCCAGGTTTATTTATTTGGTAAATTTCTAATGTAAGAAAGAATTTTAGGATTAGAGTTCATTAAGCAACGCACCATTCACCAATCACACATGCAGGCACTGAAAGCACGCCTTCGGGCTTTAATGGGGTCACTTGCCGGAGTTACCATTATACTGTGGGAGGAAGGCCAGGTTTTATATTACGTTCTAAGGCCCCTCGACTTTATTTTGATCGACTTCCCTTCGACGTCATTTTCCTTTTAGGCCTACACGTTGTGACGGTCTGAATCGCCGTTCAAATTAAGTAATTAATAATTTCCTATTGTTTAAATAACAATTTTAATATTTAAGTAATAAGGTTTTAATGTATGGTATAATAAACATAAGAAGTCAGTAAAATTTTGAATAAGTATTATTAAGACAAATTAAAAATTATAATAGAATGAAACTGTAATAACTAACTAAATTTGACAAACGAGAGTGAAGTGAAAAATTACAAAGTGCGGAAAAATGCTAACTTGACAAATAGGCCACGTAGAACTATCATCGACATTTTGAAATGACCAGCAAAATCTATAATAAACAATAGTGAAAACAGAATTTAAAAAACTTGAATAACAAAAAAGTTATAGCCATTTTAAAATAATAGACATTTTTCAGTGTTTTAAAAACGATTACGAAATTATGCAGGTTAAAACTGATACGTTGTCCAACCTGCCCGTACAAGAAAAGAAGCACGGAGATAGCGACGAGCTTAGAGCAAGGGGGAAGGGTTACATAGCCGAAATAAATACAGAAACTGTAGGACCTGTAAGGCAGTCTGTAAACAATTTTTAATACGAGGTGCTAACGGTCGTAGTTTCGTTCAACGCCTAGGACAACCACCATAAGGCCAGATGTGAAAAAATAGCCACATTTCCGCCGTCTACTATCATCCATGAACGAGGGCTCCAGACTCAGCCTCCAGGACGTGAAAATGGAGAAATACTTCCATTGACTGACCAGGGATGTCAACTCCCGATGTCCAGGGACCAGGGAATCCAGACGAGAGGACTCTACGACCGGCAGGGAAATCCTTAGCAAGTCATTTTCTCTATTATATGCAAATTAACGTCACATTTAGTCAGTTAAATTTATTAAATTCAAATTA
>JBAIZL010000002.1:47719228-47759228 GCA_036971475.1 Prosapia bicincta
TTTTGTTTTGTCATATTGATGTGATATTTATGCTTGTATTTATCCTTCATGGTAACTGCTGAGATAGTTAGATGGCGTGTAGAAAATAAGAGAGAGATAGAGAGAGAGAGAGAGAGAGAGAGAGAGAGAGAGAGAGAGAGAGAGAGGGAGAGAGAGAGAGAGTAAACAAGTAACATTATCAAGATGCGCGATTATTGTAGGCGTTGGCTCGGGGACGCATTGAGATATGGCATCTTATGCGCTTCAGCAGCCTAGTCTTTATGATTCCGACTTAAACCTAGATTAGTAAACTCTGACTGCACATGTTCTCAATGGGGTTCACATCTCATCCACCCCCCAGTATCCGTTACATGGGGTAACTCTGTTACTTTTTTTTATTACCGCTAAACCTCGATAACAATAAACGAAAGATAGTTGAAAGATTCAATGGTTCCTGCGGGAGATCAGCATTCAGCAGCGGATCGATAATAAACAACTGATTGTGTCAAACATGAAATTTCCAGTCCCTTTTATGGTAGAGAAATCAAGTTAAGAAGAAAGATAGTCGTATAGCGAGAGTAGAAGGAAAAGGTTTTCTTCAAGGTTACACTGGTGACTGCAAGAACGATTTCCGGTATGCCGCTTCCTAAGGGAACCAGTGAACACCCGTGGTAACATAGGTATAAAGACTGCCGGAACAGATAAATATTTCAGATTTATTATATTGTTTTATAAATTGGTAATACGAACACCGCCAACAGCCCGAATAGGATTACTTAGAATTTTTTTAAAGGGGGGGGGATACTCCAAACTCTACGTTTTTATAATATTCATCTCGCTATTTAATCCTCCGATACGACGGTGGTGTGTCTTAAACGGAATATATAAAATTAGGTACAGTCATTCTAAAAAGTACTATAATTTTCACAAAATATAAGTATTAGACATAAAACCCCTAATGGGTACATCAAATCACAAACATATAAATTTGATTTAGACATTCGAGCAATAAGTCAGTAAAGGGCTATTTTAAAATTTCAATAAAAATGTTGGACACAATCTCAATACCCCAAATAATAATTAAACATAATTGATAATACTAGTTACCTAAGATTAAACCCTTATGGACATTTAGGTGACCTCATCATTAGAGGGTCTTATTACCAAATTACAATCTAGAAAGTTACAAACTAGAGTGACAGTCTAGTTAACTAAGCTACAGTCTAGGTGGTAACCTATGGTTTTCTACATATTGTGCAGTCCCTCTGATGATGGTAACATGGTCATGGCAATGTAGATAAGGGTTTAATTAAAGACAACTTGTATTATTAGTTATGTTTGTGGTTTTGGGGTCGTTTCCATTATTTTTATTGTAATATATTGTACAAATATGCTGTTGATATTGTAGATATATTGAAACATTATTAGGCAAAGTATTATTAAACTTACTTACTTACTACCCAACTCTCATCCTTGGCAGTTGAGCCATTTGAGAAGAGATGGGCATTCTTGAAGATGAAACTGTTGTAATCCTGGGCCCTGTTAAGGTCTGTGCAATCATTATGGTGTTCGACATTCATACAACACAGCAGACACTCCGCGTTCTGAAGCACATGGAAGCGGTGAAGGTGTGCAGCAAGGCAACCATGGCCAGTATTTAATCAGACTCCTTATAAACCTATACCTCAGAAAACTGAACGTATTGTAACGGATCACGTTCCACTCATGATATATGTCACACGGCTTGACATGTTTACAAGTCTTTCACTCTCAAGTGGACACAATAGTCCCACCTGTCTGGTTAAGAGCCTTCTAAGATGTGAAGCGGCAAGAAAGTACCAGAAATCGCTAGATAACCCAAGTTTTGCTAAGCGTATATTCAAACAGTTTTTGTAATGTAGTGACGAGAGTAAGAATTAGTGAGAGACATTGACAAACTAGTACGTATTGAGAGTAACTCTACATACAACAAACGATCATAAAAGCTATTATTAAAACTCAATATACCAATGATTAGAATCTTTTATCATCATGGGTTGTAAAAGTTCATATATTATTACATAGTTACTTAATCAAACAATTGTCTAATTAATAATTGGACTTCAGAATGAATGTAATATGGAAAATCATAGATACTTATAAACGCAAATTCAAATATTATACTATAAGCTAACAGATAAAAAAAACAAATTTTTTAAAAATATTAGACAAAATAACAACATGGAATACTTCTCCACGTTGTAAGGTTTGGAATTTTATAAAGGTAAACCTTCTTAGCTACAATGTGATATGTAAATTCTCTTTCAGCCATGCGTTATTTACCTTCCTTAGGTAAAGCTAGCTTATTCAAAGTTTGATAATTAAAGACTTCTTAAAAACTGTTTTTAATTAGTCACTTACTTTTAAGTAACAAGTCCTTCGAGGTAAAATCCAAAACTTAAACACTCAATAAACATTTTAAGAATTTATAACAGTTGTGTGAACTTTTCTCAATTTTAAATATTGCTTGAATGGCTTTAACGAGAAAAATGTTTTGCGTATAAAACCAGTAAAAAGATATGTAAACCTATTTATGCTTCTCTTGCAGCATATGGTGGCAAATGTATAGCCTATATGGTGGCATATATCACATATGTTTTGCTTTTATTTTACAATTACTAAAATTTTACAATTATTATAAGTTATACACTAAATGTAAATTATTAATATAATATGTAAGCAAATGAGTTATTGTTGGTAATAAAGTCCCTGATTGTGGTAAAATCACGAACGTAGTTAGAGGAATTTATTGTATTAGTTTCGTTTAACAGAGCACACATGTTGAACATTGTGCAACTAACATTTAAAGTACACCTACAATAGTTAAAGCGATGAATAAATGATTGTACGAATTAATTTGTAATAGTATAGACTAATTATATTTATTCCTAGTTAAATTGTGTTTGCAAATAATTGTAGAATTGCAGTATATATAGAGAACTATGATAATATACACTGATAAGCTATTATTACTAGTTACTACTCACAAATTGTGTTTTTAACAGAAATAAATCAATAGACTGTAGTAATTGATATTATAGAATTTTAAAAAAACACTCTCGATTAACAGGAGCTAAGTGTAAGGTAGATTGTAATCTACATTTTTTTCAGAAATAATAAATAGTGAATAAATAGTAACTAGGTTTATACTGTGAACACGTATGCCCAATACCCATTGATTATATTACTTACTATTTGTTAAACTTGAATTTATGTAAGCTTCGAAGACGCGTGGTCTATATTCTGTCCACCTGTCAGAGCTCAATGAACAAGCGTCTCAGAATAGTTTGCAACACTGTGCGATTTGTAATAATCTAAATCTAATCATCGAATCATACTAATCTGTGAATACCAAGCCTATAGTGATGTTTTGTAAATAACGATTGAGCTTTTCCAGAAGTGTAAAATATTTTTCTTCATGTTTAAAATAGTTGTATGATTCTACTTATCTGAAAACTAAATGAAGTAGTTTAATATTAAAGAACAAATTATTTATTTTGGATTGGTAAGTTAAATTGATTACAATTGAATTTTATAAAAGCATATTAAAACCATAAATATCTTTTTAAACGTTATAAGGGTTTAAATGGGATACTGCTACTTCCAGGTAGTAACAAACAGCTTTTATCCCTAAATTTTTCAGTAGCATCACTCAATCCTTCATGTCGATTCCTTTTCATGGGTAAAACTGATCCATGAATCCAAGCTTTTGCGATTCATCATCACTACTACTCATTCCTTCACTTTCACAACAGTGAGTTCAAACCAAGACTCTGTACTAAGCATAGTAAAACACGTAGCTCTTTTGAACATGACGTTTACTTAAAACTTTACAGTATTATAGAGATAAACACTGCAACCACCATTCCATACAAGTTAAAAGTATCAGACTGATTAGATGATTCTATTATGAGAGATGCGATGGTTCTTCATAAAACATCACTTCCTTTCTTTGTTTACGAAGAATAAATACGATCATTCCAGGAATGTGTTATGTTTCGAAATAATATAGCATGGAAACTTACCACGTTATTAGCATGGGAGTTGGACAGATATGTAGGTCCCAAGAAGAGGACAAGAATGTGTAGTAATCTCAATTCTGATAAAAAAGACTTATCACGTACTATGCGTGAGCATTCTTAGAGGAGGATGGATTAAACACGGATTTTTTATTAGACAGCAAGATCTAACAAGAAAACGTTTGCATTATGTACAATCAGTAAAAATGTTTAATATGTATTTAAATGTTTCTCATTTGTGAAGTATTTAAAACGGTTTTTCAACGCCTTATACAGACTTTGGGTTGTCTATATTGGGATAAAAAGTTTTTTAATCACAGTCTTTTTGAAATATTTCTTTAAAATAACCAAAACATTTGTTAAAATAAAGATACTTCAAGAAGCAAATAAATTAAACAAACAGCATCTTAATCCACTACTATACATTAAATATCCACCAGGCCTTTTACATCATTAATAACAACAAAGTGCTTTGTATTTACAACACCAATTTGGAAAATAAACTTCAAGTTATTATAGTAACGTTTCTTAAGCTAAATTCCATAAAGAACCTTGAAAGCCTAATTACTATCAGGGTCAGGTGCGTCATTCTAAAAGCATCTGAACTGAAACTTTCGTCTCCCCTCTTTCTTGCTTCAATACAACAAAATAATTACTTTTTCAATCCATTATATAACCTTTTTCTACTTGTGTATCTTCTTCTTCTTCCTAATGATGTAATTGTTTATTACCAATTTTACATGTTACATGCAATATTTATTCTTCAAACTATCAGTGTTCCTAAATAAACATGCTTTAAAGCTTCTGGTAACTTTCAATGTGATAAATCGTGGTTACAAAGAAAACATTTTCCATGTAAGATAGTCTCCTTTATTACGAGTTATAGGTAAACGGTTTATACGTCTTATATTGCGAAGCACCGTCCGATGGACATCCTTTACTGTAATTAATCGTTAGCAGCTAAATTATTAGTTTTAAAATAAGTAATAAAACAAAATACTTCTCTGCTGTTAAACGTTATCGTATATTGGTATCGATTTATCAGAGTTAGTGATGTCTATATGTAATAAATTCTAATATTCTGTGTAACAAAACCTGCATTATTTTACTTTTCGTATCTCTCTCTCTCTCTCTCTCTCTCTCTCTCTCTCTCTTTCTCTCTCCCTATTTCCCTTCTCTCTCTCTCTCTCTCATATATATAAAATTATACACACACACACACACACATATATATATATATATATATATATATACATATTTATTTAAGATTAAATAATATACACTAATACAGGAGTATTTAATTTATTGAATAATATACTCAAAGCTTTTCGTTGGTTAACATTACCAACATCATCAGGAATTACAATACTAAGAATGATAAAAGAACTGAGTATATTATTCAATAAATTAAATATTCTTGTATTAGTGTATATTATTTAATCTTAAAAATATTGTAACAGGAAAACACATTTGTTATTCTATATATATATATATATATATATATATATATATATATATATATATATATATATATATATATATATATATATATATATATCGGTTTATTATCGTTTTTCAAGCTATCAGATACATGTGGCTGTATAACGTTTCTATGAAATATAAAAATTACTGTGATTAAAGAGTAATTTTTTTTTCAATTTAAGATTCGAATTAATACATTCATAGCGGTTTGATCCAACAAACCTCCTAGTGGAGAACAAAGAAAAGAAACACTTGGCTAGTTGTGTTTTTAGTACTCTTGTTTGTCTTAAGCATTCAGCGAAAGTGTGCAGTGAATTGATAAAAAAGGAGCAATAAACACATTAAAAGATTACGTGTTATAAGAAAATATCAAAGACTGAATAGAAAGGGAAGATTAAACTTTGTTTTAAATCTTCCTGTTTTTAAGTTTGTTTTTAGTGAATTGTTATATTGCTTTGAAGGGAATTATTTAACAAACAAAAAACATATAAATAGAAGAATAAAGAAATTCAAATTAATTGCATTAAAATAAATGATTTACCTATTACTTTTTTAAAAAAAGAATTTTCAATTTTCTTATTAAAGTAACAATGTGCTACAGCAAGTATACCAAGCGATAAAATCATATATATATTTATATATATATATATATATATATATATATATATATATATATACGGTTACCCTTCCATATTTATACAGTAGGCGTTGTCACGCCCACCTGTCAAAACAACAACTATTAACCCTACTTTAAACATGATACATCACATAGAAATTGTGTACCTAACTCAATATACAATAAAATTTTCAACTATACAACATAATTACATACGTTAGAGTTTGTAGTACTAACACTCAATGATGATGCTGATGTTGCTGATGATGACTTTGTCATTGAAACGCGAATGGTTAATTAAATGATTAATTTGAGAGTTGTGTGTATGTTTTTAATTTTTTTAACACAACCTCGCACGCTAAGCTCAAAGAATAGTTGTATGGACTAAGATATACTAATTTATTGTATTGCTCTAACAAAGTTATTATAAGTGAAGAAACAATAATGTTTGTCTTTCAAATGACTGGAAGAAGTTGCAGCATCTGCATCCCTATTATTTCCATTGTATGCAGGCAAGAGAATTATATTGTTTTTCATTAATATTTAGATAGAAGTACAGTAAACAAATACATAACCATATACATCTTTATGCAGGCAGTAAAAACTATATTAGACACTTAAAATGTGTATTTTTTAGTTTAAATATTTGTAATCGTCTTGTTTAAAAAATAATGTAAAAAAACAAATTTGAAATAAGTCATGATGCCCTTGCCTAATTAGTATGCAAAGTACAAAAGCATATCTTACGTTTCAATTCAATACGAACCTTAATTCTGTATATTTGGCACAGATGTAAAGGGAACGGTGTATTTGAATTAGCGAACGAAACATAAATCAACGAGGTTACAATCGATTAATTCATCTTGATGTTTTTCTAGTTGGCATTGTAATATATTCACAACTTACATCTGAAAATTTGCAAAAAACCTAATGTAGTTTTAGTTTCCTTGTAGAGCGTTATGTCCACTACATTTACCAGTTCCTAGCCTTGTCTGTCCCTCTGTGATAAACGTTGTAAAACTTCATGGCAAATTATACTTCTAGGTAATATATTATACTACTAGGAAATAGTCGGCCGAACCAATTCAGCAAAGGTACCCATTGTTTGGTATTTCCTGCAACGAAATGACACACAATCTATATTTAAATAGCATAATAATTTCCTGTCTCTCTCATTACGAGAATACGATGATAATAGTTTTTAACCAGTTCACACATTTTTTTTAACCATTGAATTTAACCATAGTATAAATAAAGCTGTGGTAGTCTTAAGATACTGCCAAATAAATTGTATGAAGTGCTAGATAGGAATTGGGAATAATTTATGGGTAAGGTAAGAATGTGGTCTAGCATTTTGTAAAAGATTATAGCTGTCGTTCTTATTGTCACGATTTTGAGGGGGAATTGGAAGGAACAGATTTATGCAGGCTGCTTTCAGTATCACCAATGTGTGGAGGAAAGGAATGGTTCATTGTCTCCCTGTACCAGTTAGGACCGTAATGTAAAATCGTGGGTGGTATGAGCAGAATTGCACTTGTTCTCTAACAAGAACAAATATTGGCGTCCATCTCTCATGTAATTTTGGAATGGTTTTTAGACAATTTGGGAATCACGTTTTTGTGCCTATACTTGTATTGGTTAACTTTACACAAATATTTGATGATATTCATTGTTTAAAGCTATCAATGAATATATCATAGTAGTGAATGTCTATATAGGACAAATATCCGGAATACATCTCTTCATTATGTATTGAATAAACACAGAGTTTCGCCAGAGTCTCATTAGTATTGACGAGTTAAATATAACAAAAGTTGAAGCACTAATGACAAACGGAGTTGCAGCGTGAATACAGGTGAGATTCTGGCGAAACGTCGGAACTGCGTTTTCATGCACCTCGGACGTCAGATGTTGTCCGGATTCTACCTATTCGTCAATTTTTCCATCCGTTAAGGAATACATTTCACCAGAGACACACTCACACACACGAGGGCGCGCATTACATTTTTAAAAAGAAATAAAAAGTATCAACATAATCATTAAGATGTAAAGCCGGTTTAAACAATGTGTCTTATATATTAAAATTTAATTGGCTATTGAAATTATATAGAGTAATTTTAAAATAATCGCAATATAAGTAGTATTAACAGTAAATCATCGACAATGTTTTTATTCATGTACAAAGATGTCTAGTCTCAAGAAACTAATAAATGTTTGCGACCATATAGAAAAGATATGAATTACAATTTTATATTTTTACGAGATTTCATTTTTTCTGAATCTATACTGTATTACTGGGAAATACTGTATTCCCATTTGTTTACAGAAAATTGTTTTTTAATCTAACGAATGTTCATAAGTCAATTACTAACTAAAACATATTCGACTCAAATCTTACATTAGAGAGAATAATTTTAAGCAAATTATTTCCATTAACAAAACCTTATGACATAATGTTTCGATATTTTATTGTTTTTAAAATGTTAAAACTTTACAATAATTAAGACATTTTGACATTATTTCCTTGAGTTATGCATTGGATAAAGCAATATTTACTAAGTTTATTTTAGATATTACATTATAAAGTGATTATACAAATTATAGTAGACAAGTTTTTGTATGACAAATTTTTACTTGGTTACTTGATGAATTATTGATCTAGTTACTCATTACAATTTCGTTAAATAACTCCAAAAAACCTTTTAATTGTCTCTCCGTAAAACGTTCATAAAGGTTCGTCCTAACCAATATACATAAATATAGCTACAGTTCCTAAACGTTAATTGCCCAAATAATCTTCTGTTTCTAAAAGTTCATATGGGATACAGTTTTAAAGAATCTGTTAGGTCAGAGCGCATTTAGGTTATGGAGCTGTTCCCAATTATTCAAATATCGTTTTAAGAATCAGTTCCTGACAAAACCGTGCAACAATGCAAAACCAATTTCATTGTATGATCTAGGATTCTACGACATACAATCGGTCTTCTTCTGAGGATATCCTTTACAAAAACTAGACTATGTCCTTTCATTACTGAAACAAACTATTTTTGAGGGGAACGCGTGTTACCTATTGCCTTACTCTATACAGCGTGCCTTATCCTTCTTTGAGTTCAACTTCTTGTGTTTGTCGATTATTTTTATATTCGATGAAGGCCTTTAAGTATAGTCGCGATAATATCCCCTTGTATTCAATCACATAATAACTTCTCTGTAAAGGAAGTTTTGTGTTGAACCTCTCCTATGAATGCACATCTACCATGCGAGGCCCAAAAGGTGTTACCAGCGATTCAATTTTGGGTTAGTGTTTTCAGTCACTCAACATAAATTATTATCCAACAAGATATAATGTACAAGATATCTTTGATAAACTTAGGCTTATTATACACTGGCATTTCTTAGTGTTTTTCAGAAGCGGCAAATCGCTCATAACTTTCTGCCTTTAGGATTTTCTTATAATAAACTAACATACGTCGTAAACCGATGTTTGGTATTCATGGAGAAGCAGCGTATAGAGTACTTAAATTATATAAAAATCAACTGCCAACTATTCTTTTTCCAAACACCTTCCCATATAATAATGCCAGAGGTAGTTTTTATATAGATGATATATCCAGATTACTGTAGTTTTTTGTGATTTCAATCTAGCTGTGAATGACATATGATCCTCATCGTCATTCAAATAAAAAGTCTTTGTTTTGACACGATCTGCTACTGGTACCTTCAATTTTCCCCATCATTGAAAAAGTCTCATCCTCATAAATGAAGAAGGATGACACTTAGCAACACAGAAACGATACGGTGTACGTCAAGGACCAGTGACATATGACGATTCCCGAAACGATCAGTTATTAAGTTTTCGGGATTTAAATTTTTATTTCCAGCAAATTACCGTCATGATATTTGACCTTAGGGTCAGATAAAAAAGTTTGTTTTGGCTGTTTCAATAATTCAGAGTCATGTTTTGAGATTACTTGGTGCATACTCGTGCCTTTAAATAAAAACCAATTTTTCCATTATATTATCTCTTCTAAATTAGAAGGCGTTATTTACCTTCCTTAGGTAAAGCTAGCTTATTCAAAGTTTGATAATTAAAGACTTCTTAAAAACTGTTTTTAATTAGTCTCTTACTTTTAAGTAACAAGTCCTTCGAGGTAAAATCCAAAACTGTTGAGATGACTTGTTGCATACTCGTGCCTTTAAAAAAAACCAATTTTTCTATTATATTATCTCTTGTAAATTTATATGTATCTTTATATCAAGCAAGGTTACCCAGCTAGGAGGTCGTTTAGAGGCGGATTTGAAAACAATGGCTTTTCTGTCTTTAACAAGAAGCTACAATCAATTGTCAAATACATTTGGAACATTAACATAAAAATCTAAACATATTTTAAAACCTAATACATTGTCCTAAGTAAATTTATGTTTTATAAAACGAAACCTTATACCGAAAAATATAAAATAATTAAAAAGTTAGGCTCAGGTATCGATAGATAATACAGCAAAATTTCGTTTTTAATATGTGTTTGACATTATCACATGGCAAGAGTAAGTAGACCATATGTCTTATTTAGAACTAAAAGCCGTGCGTTCTCATTCGTATAGTTGGATATAGAGTTATTTATTTATTTTTTAAATATCTAAAAACACAACTTTGCAGTCCAAACGGCTAGTCCCAATAATAATGTATCCTTATTTTGGGAAAAATACTTAAAATAGATTTCAAATTTCTTATCCAGAATTCGATATTTTACAAAATTTATAAAAACATGTTATACTTAACTTTTTGCATTTGATTTAGTTCTTAGATAAATTTGGAAGCGTTAAAACTTTTAACAGAATTTTGTTCAGTGTTGATTATATTTTGTTCCTTTTACGGTTAATAAGAGTATATTTGTTATCAATATAAATATATGTTAATATATAAATTTATGGTTTTAGTTTACAAATTTTCCTATTCCGTTTTACCTTTCAACGTGTATTTGGCAAAATATGATTATACGTTTTGTTTCGTAGTTTTTTTTGAATCCGACAAAAATGTTTATCAATATTTCAACTAAAATCACTCTGGTTATACAACACTACAATATTTCGCACAAAATCTGATTTACAAAGAACCAGGCCAGTTAATGTAAACACTTGTAAAATATTCAACATCTTTTAACTCTATTTGGAAAACTATACGGATAATAAACAAATAAATTTGTTGATTGATTCTAAATTAATCAAAAACCATTAATTATTGAAATGAATTATTACCTGATACTTTTATTTGAATTTCAGCTAAGTTTGTTTTAGTTTATAAAATATAATTAAATAGAATTAAACGTGCACTTTGTGAAACCTTTTAATTGTAGAGGGAATAAAAATTATATTGCGTAGATATGTATTTGTAAATATTGATTCTAGTCTCTATCTTTCTTTCACTCACACACACACACACATACACACACACTCACACACATATATTTAAAGATTTATAATTCACAAAAATATAAGTAAAAACTGGAACAGCTAAGAAGTATTTTTTCAATATTATTAAATGAAACCTCACAACCATAAAAAAAACTCTCTTTATATTCCAATGTACATTTTGATTCCACCCAAAATATTGACTCTCACAAATAGACGCAATAAACACTCACGAATTGTTTTATCTTACTTAGTAAAATAAATGTTGTAAGAAGGGTTCCTCAGAAGTTGTAAAAGGTGAAACAGATGAAACTACTTTGCCTAATTAGATCTAATATTCTTGACGTACGCAACAAGGTGGTATTGCTAATTAAAGCACTCAACTTCAACTTAATGCCAATTAGTACAACAAAGGGCTGACTTTGTTTACTGGCAGTGTGGAGGAAATAAACTACGAAGGGCGTTACGTAGGTTTTATTGATTACATAGTTTCAACAAGGCTATCAGGACGGATCTTCGTTAAATTATTGATTATCATTTCACACTAGGATCCGATTTCCTAAGTATATCAGTTTTCAGAGATAAGGTCAGAGTAGGCAATGGGACACAGAATCCGAAACGGCTACTCTCAATAATTGAAAAAGTAATTCCTACTATAGGCAAGTGTAATATACTAAAATATGTTCACATGTTTTTAGTGATTAAAGTGATACTCAGATTATATCGGTTAAGTCAAGCTTTCCCAGGTTTTATTTCAATAAGTTATTTAAGTAGTATATGAATTTTCGTTTTAAACAGTTATAAATAAATTTGTAGGCTAAATCATTCCTTTTAATATTTATATTTTTGTCCTAGACTAATAATAACAAATTACCCTTTGAATGCAATATATTTAAATAATTTATTTACATTTCATTTTGAATAAATTATTTATGTAAACAATAAATGACCAATTATTAAACCAGTTATTTACCAATAATTATAAATAACTTTAAACGTTTACTCATCTATTTCCTAAAACTATAGGTAATTTTCTCTTCTATTATTCAACCTTTACTGAACAGATTTCATTTTCTATTACTTGATTGCATATACGTTACTGTAAAATAGCTTTTTTTTAATTGTACTGAACGAATAAACACATTAAAAGTTTATTTTTAAACATTGAAATATTTTAAACATGCTAGAGATTCCATTGTATATCTACAGGTACTTCCAATTAGCTCTAAAAGTCTATATTTAAATTTCATATATAATAAATATTTTGCATATTTTGATTGCTTTTCATAAATATTTACATGTTTCAAAAGAAAATCAACTTTATAAGTTCCCTGGGAAACCAATTTACATTGCTATTAGCCTAAGTGTTTCAAGTTGTTGTTTTAGATTTAAAATGTTCTAATATTAGGAGTGAATAATATTTGTAAATTTATTTCATAAAGTTACCAATATTGTCGTACAATTAAGATATTTATAAAGCTGTAGTATATCTATATATAATTAAATGGAATAATAAAAAAAGCAATAATATAAAAGACCAGTGTATTCCAATCACAACTAGGCAAAGTATACTTGAACAGAAGTTGGATGAAAGGGAAGTTTGAGATTATGAGTTCTACTGTTCAGCTTAGGCACTTTACACGTTTTGGACAGTTAACATCGTTATGTTAAACTAAAGGGTGGGTTGTCAATTATTCCTCATATCAACAAACGTTGTATCTAAGTTTATGAAAGTGAAAGGAACCCTTAACTCTCACCCCAACCCCATTTCTTCTCAGAGAGTAAAGCACTCACGTTGATTACTTCGTTGCCTAAATTATTTTCAGTTTTCTTTCACATTCTTCCAAGAGAGTATTGCAATAGGCCTAATTGTTATAATAAATTTAAATATTTCAAATTATAAATTGGAGAAAGCGGAGTTAAAATCTCTCCCAAGAAAAAACTAATACGACTATTATAAAATTATTTGAAATAAAGAGAAGTACTAAAAAGGAATTTTAATTTAGAACGAATAATTTCGAATTGGAAAATATAAGGATAACTTATTTATGACTTAAATTTTAAAAATAAATTTAATGTTTAAAAAGAAAACGTTAAAATTGCCCTTAGAATAATTGATTGTTTTAACAAATTATGTCTGTTTTGTAATAGAAAATCCATTTGCACTCTATAACCACAAGTCGAAAAGAAGTATTATAATGTGTTATTGTATACATGCGCCCTTTTTACAAAATAAATACTCTTTCCATTAAAAAAATGTATAAGAAGAGCTTTTTAAAATTATTTAGAGACTTAGGAATTTTAACATTAAATAAATCATATTTGTACACTTCATAATGGTCAAGTTTTCAGATGATAATATTATGGGCTTCTAAAGATTTGTGTGAATAATATCAATGATTGGATAATGACTACCAACAAAAACCTTTCAGCAGCTCAAAACGCAACAATATTTGAAAATATTATACCATCTGAAAATAACTCACTTTTTAGAAATCTAAATAATATTTAAAATTTTCATAGCATGGGTTTTCAACTAACGAGTTTTCAAAAGTAATAGAAAATAGGATTTTCCATAAGAGCCAAGATTACATTAACTAAATTATCTGTAAGTATGGTCTTGTTAGTCCTTTGAATTTAAAAAAGCATTTTTACTGATATTAATTAGAAAAATATATTTTTCAAAATTAATTGAAAACGAGAAAGTCCTTCATTCATTTGAGGCTATTGCTATAAAAATACCGTATTCGTACTAATTTCCTCCCTTAGAAGTACACTTCGTATAAGGGGCACAACTTCAGCATAAACATAGATTGCGCAATATAAACCAATAGCGACAAAGTCTGCATGCCCGTTATATCTTTTATAATTTATAACCTTATTGGGCCTAGAATCGCAGTGTTACTTATTCACTGAAAATATTGGTTTTACTTTTAAATACCTTCACAACCATTAAGTTGGTATAGAACGTTCAATATTGTGGTTATAGTTGTTTTAAACAAATGATTTTCATTCAATTAATTTTTGATTTCCATAGCTACCAATTGTTTCTATTGTAGGCTATGTGAGTATATAACAAAGCTAGAAATATATTACTTTGTACGTATGTACGCTGTAGTAATATTTTTCGGTTTCTTGCAATAATTTTTAAAATCAATACTAAAGTCGTATGAACACAATGTTCAATGTTATCCGGCGGTTAAATATAAGTTTTTAGGTTGACACTACGATAAAGTCCCATATAGAAAAAGACAGTAAAAAATGTTCTTTAAAGCTTACCTAACTATTAAATATTTATAGCTAGATTTAATTCAACTCAGGGTCTTTACTATTAAGATTTAATCATTTTAGACATAAAAATTCTTTGAAAAACCAATGAAGTAACAAAATCAGTAATGCATTCCAATCAAATAACACATTTTTAATAACATTTAACGTTTTATTCAAATATTCCATTCAGTATTGTTATCATGAGAACAACTTTTTAAACATGAATTTAGTGCATATAGCAGTCTAGTTACTATTATGACGTATTAAAAAAAATCCCAACCCAACATATCACTGCATGGTACAAGGAGATGTAATTGTATTGGATCACCATGTCACAATGTAATAGAAACATTTCCTCAACATTTTGATATATAATTCTCCACGTAATCTCGCCACTATTTAGAGGCTAGATATAGTTACGGTTACATTTGTCGATGGAAATATATGAAGCAATTACGTTTCTTTCTTTGTGCTCAAAGAACGTTTTGGATCAATTTAGTATAAGGATAAGCGAAGGCATATCCAAAGTAACGAGGCTTTGAAAATAAGTTATAGTTATATTAAATCCACGCATTTTATTTATTTAAAACGTAACTGTATTACAGGTGCATGTAGCGCAAAATTGTATAAGAAGTGTTAGGAATTGTAATGAGAATGTGTAAGACATCATCCTAATGATTGGAAAATAAAATTATTTCCGTTAATAAATGATACAACGCTTCAATATCGAGTCAAGATAATTTAATTGTTTGTTATAATACAAAATAATACAGGTTTAAATAGTACAACTAGTTTGTTACCCTTTTCAAGCCAGAAAACAATATTACAATACTTATAAATACGTTTATATAATACAAGTACACTCACTGCAATAATTTAAAACAAAAAAAAACTAAATAAAATAATAGTAGAAAAAAAATAATCAAATAACCCAAACAACTTTATTGATTCATATAAAAAATAATTAAAACAGTAACAGCACTAAGAGAACTACAATATTTACATATAAACACACACAAAATAAAACCAAAACAACAAAAGGATTTATCGTATAATATAACAATGACTTATACACAGCACATAACCTATCGAGATCACAGTTAATGTTGATATCATTATTTTATGAGATAATGTGTACAACTTGTACATAAGTCCTCTTCCTGCATTTGGACTCATTATCCAGTAAAATTTTCAAAATCAAATTTAAGCCTAACCCTTTTACTCTATTCGATGAAAACCAGAGAGAAATAGTATTTATCCTTCTTACTATTATTCTCTAGTTCACGCACACGAACACAAACCTATCTCTTAGACTCGCCCACATAGTAGGCATCACACTGCAGAGAGTTATGTATAGGCCTATGATACGTTATGTAGTATGTATAAGCCTTTGAAATAGTTCCTGTTAATTTGTATGGTAGATCCTTTTCCTGTTGGTGATATTTGAATACGCTATTTTGTGTGTGTAGATATGTAAATATTGTTGTTCTATCAGTGGTTATATTGTTTTTAATTATTTTTTAGATGCATTTAAAAATTCAGATTTTCCTTATTTTGATAGGTCAGTTTATTACAATTTTAACTAAAATTTCATTGCTTGTTTTAAAGGTCTTAGTTTATTGTATTGAGTGTACTTGTAATTTACATGCGTTATTAAAAGCAATATATTATAGTTTTAAGCATTGAAAAGGGCACGAAACTAGTTGCCGAGACGTTTCACTAATTAAATAAAGTCCACTCAATGCCCAACCATTTTATCGTGTATTCAATACTTATTTCCAGTACTTAAATAAATATGACAGTTTTTTTCCACTTCATCCGACAAATAAACGAAGCAATTGTTTGTAACTAGTTATATAAAAATTTTATAACTTGAATAATAAAAATAATAAAATATTTAATAATACTAGTCTGTTATCGCCTTGAATAGTTTTATAATTTCTAACTCAAAGAAAAACAGATAGAATTGGATGAGTATTGGAAATGGACAAAAACTGGAAATAAAATTATTTAATATGTATATTAATTTTAATTTATTTTTTTAAATTTAAATATATATAATTTTGGATTTATGAATTATCATTTTGCGCGCGTACACACACACACACACACACACACACACACTCATTTATATATAGGGATTTCACATGGCTTTAGTTTTTAATGATTTTTCAATTCATTTCAGTTTTTGATATCGTTTAGAATTACATATTAATATATAAATTAAAAATATAATAGTTACATAGGCTGAATAGATGTTTTATAACCAATTTATTTCTGACTATCCCTGTAAAGTAATGTGTCAAAGAATTTAAAAAAAGTGAAATAATTCTTCACTAAAAAAGTGAGTTAAAAAGTCAGGTAGCCAGAATTCTTTCTTAAATAAATATGTTAACTTGATTTTGACTTTTTGATTTTTCTTTCTAATGACACTGATGATCATTTTCACACATCCTTCATAAAACATTCTTTATATAAATTAGTAGATTATGACCAACTACAAATAATAAAATTTCAAAGAAACATTTCATCTAAGCCCAATATTATTATGAATGAAGATCGTAAAGTAGTGAAACTACTCTTTTTAATGTAGATGATTTCATAACTATTTGTAGTGGATTTGCTACCACCAGGAAACACTATGATTATTTAAAATGATAATTACGACAGCCTTCATATACATACATACATACACACACACATATATATATATATATATATATATATATATATATATATATATATATATATATATATTGTGTGTGGGTGTGTTGTAACGGGCAGTTTGCCCTTGCAATCTAAATAACTAAAATGTTTTAATTTGAAATTCAAAAATTAATTTGTATCTAGAGAATGTTAAAATGTTGACATTAATGAAAAATCAAAGCAACGCCAAGCCAATATTTTATAGTCAATAATAAAATTTGTAGTCAACCAATAAATTTGACAAACCGGGAGTGTAGTGTCTATAATTAAGTGCAAGAAAATAACTAAAAATACTATATAGCGAACCTGACCTCATACAACCACCATTGTTCACACCGTTATCATTTTAATCACAGCCTGAAATCGTAAGTTAAACTGCTCTCATTTCATTATTCACTCAGTATATAGTATTCTGTTTCGATTTTAACAGCTCGTTAAATATTAATTTTAGAAATTACAGTCGAAGAACATAAATCATGTTTTATACGTATAATTGGATTTTTAAAATACAAGATAATCTTTTGTTCACAAAACTACAGGTTAATAAACATAACGAGTGAAATAAACACAAATTTCCTAAAACAGGTTTCATCAAATTCAGAATTTCTAACTATTTTACACACAAATAAAATATTAACAAATTTAAGATAATAACAGTATATTTTACCGTTATAGACAATAAGAGTAGAGTATTATTGTGGGCTATTTTTGAGCTGTTTTTTTTTTATTTCTGAGAAAGCTTTATTTTTTAAGCTAGTCAATATCAGCTTATTGTTAGTTTTACATAATTATAAACATTTTACTTTCTAAAGTGCTTTTAATGCTAGTGTATTTATATAGCTTGTTTTCATAATGGTTAATAAAATAATCTATAAATAAAAAGTAATTAGTAATATTTTCAAACGTTTAAATTTGCATTAGGCATTTTTTAGTTGTGTCTAGCTTATTTAAACACCAATCTATTAGTTTACCATAATTACTTGAGCAATCAGATTCTTTTGAATAATTAAACAAATAAAAATATTGTCTATCTATTTATTATCAGTTAATAGTAATTAAGTTGAAAATTTATTTGTCTGACAAATTTAAAATTTAAATAGCGGTACAGTTCTTACATATTATAGTAGCACTTACATGGTGTTTTATTGTTTAAACCCATTTCCCCTTTGTCTCCAGCTCGTCAAAGCCTAACGCCAACCTCAGATGCCACAACATTGTAACTTTGGGATTTCCCAAAACCTGATAATTATAGATCTACAGTATCAATATCATGAACAGCCTTTCCCTCTTTATTCGCATGTGGAAGCCGGAGGGAAGAACCAAGGCAGTCATCCAAATCATCGCTTTCATAAGCATTCAAGGGACGTTTTGTCGAGCTTAGATTTACATGATGTACTTACCAAGATTTCTACTAAGATTGTAAAACGTACTGTGTGTTTGATTAGAATGTTTCTATATTTGTAATCCATTATCGTTTTTCCCATTTGTTAAATGAAATATTTGGAAAAAAATAACTGTTTTCATAATACAGTTTTATGAAATAAATTTATATATAAAAATATTTCTCATGGTACAAAATATATTGTACGTAGATGTATAAATATTGTTTGTATCATCATCCAGTCATATTTTAATCTAAATAATATAGGTTTTTACTATATAAGCTTAAAACTCTTATTAGTTAAATAAACAGTTTAACTTGTGTCTTAGTAAAGTTACATAAAGTTATTGAAAAAATATCTATATTAGGAGAACTGATTAAATTGTTAAGAACTATTTTTAAAAAAGTATTAATATGAATTGAAAATTGCTTAATTTCAATCTGCTATGAGTAAGAGATGATGAAAAATGTGTATAACAATTTGTTTTAGATGATTGTATAGTGTTAAAAATTCACTAAAATAATAATTATATTTTATTTTTATTTTCATTGAGTAGATGAATAGGAATTCAATGAGGTAATTCAATGAATAACATTAACAATTGCTTTATATTATTAAATCCATAAACTAACTTTTACTAGAAAAAATATACATATAATAGATCTATTTATACTTCTAGTAAAGTGAGACCAAGTTAAAAGCTGTATTTTATGTCTTGAAGGATACTGTTGCATATTTAACAATAAAATTAAATAAATAAACCAACTCAATTACACTAGGTTTTGTCGATTAACGAAATTAGAAAACCATCATTTTTCTTTTTGCACGCGACCCCTCCAATATTTGTTCTATCCACAACTACTGCATCATGGTTTCTGGCGTTACTTTCTTCTTCGTCTTCTGGAAATCCATTTCCAGGTTTTTTTATCATCTATGGCCATTCTTGTCATACATATATACCAGGGGCATTGTTTCCAGTGCCTGAAAGTGGCGTTTCTTTATTAATTATATCTTCGACCGAATGCGTTTTTAATCCTGTGATGTGCAAAGTGTAAAAGTTCCAGGAGCTCTAAAGTCTCTTCATTTTCCAGCACCGGATGCCCTATATGTCACTTATACCTATAATATAATTCTATGTCGGCATTAATTGAGGGTAAAACCTGGGCATGTAGTGGCTTAAGCTTTTGGACTCCGTAGCAATGAAAATAAAGAGTTATCAATTTGCTAAACAAACTGTGGTTCTTAATGGTTTCATAAAACAAGCAAACAGCATAGGTGACACACTTTAACAGCCTGTTAAAAAATGATAGATAACGTATTTGAATGTGACTAAAGACTAACAATAAATTAGAAATGTATTTTTTTTGTGCTTGGTTGCACCAATCGTCCGAGTTTTATTTAATAAATTGTAGCAACGAAATTAGTTATCTGTCTTTTTATCCAAAGGTTTTATCTAGAATGAAGAACGCTATTAGAAGATAGTGAAAGGCCTGAACTCACCCAGATAGATAAAGTAAAAAACACCTCACAGGCAATTATCTTAATGAAACATTTCAGAAGGGGAAAAGAGCTTTATTCGACGCGTAATGATGTCCCTGTTGTTTTTAATTTCTGACCAAAATAACATAGTGTATAAATTGACTCAAGCAGGATATACATAAAGAAATAGTAATTAAAATATAATTAATTAAGTTTAACAAAGTTAAGTGGAATTAAATAAAATTTTATCAAATAGTTTTATAAAAGTGACAATAGTATTCTTTAGCGTAACTACTTTGACTAAACATAAATCAAAGGATATTTTTATTATCTATAAAGAAATACGAACTTGTTGTTTTAATAAATAGATTAGATTATCTGAATTCTTTTTTTTACGATGTTTGTATTAAAAAATTTAAACACAAATATAGATATAATTTTTAATTCAATAGACAGCCCCTGTTAATATACTCTCATAGTATTCGATAATAATTTTAACTGTCAATACTAAAGGGGTATTTATTTTAAATTCATTGATTATTTAACTTTACCAACATAGAAGTACCTCAACGTTGTTGAATAATTTCTTGTAATTAGTCAAAATACGTATTTAAAATTAGCTTAACGTGAAATTATCCATTCAAAGTGTGCTTTGGAGCAAATAAAATAGGTGGAAAGAGCTGTGTTGTTGCTTCCACGCGATTTACCCCGAGTAAGTTTTCAAAATGAAGGCAGGATTCTAATGGCGGGCGAAAACGCATTTTGTTACACTAATGTACATTATGTTACTACACTAATGTTACACTATGTTTGAAACATATGCCAGTGAAAAGGTAAAATTAAACTTCTCGAATCTCATGTAAAATATATTTATTGTATGTATTTCAGAAACATTTTTTGACATACAATTTTCTTGTAAAGCTTTAATGTTTACAGCGTCTGTGTATATTGCTTATTGCTTCTACTTGGAGAAAGAAAAACATGTGTTTCAAACTCTCTGTGATGGTAAATTGTTGTCGTCATAGTAACCATATTGGTCTAATATTTTCCCCTGCTTCATATTGAACAAATCATTTCTTTGTATGCTGTTACTTTCGTTGATGTGAATAAACAATTTTATAAGAAATGCCTGTAAGTTAACACAAAGCTAAGTTCTCACAGTAAGACCTATAAAGGCTCTCCGGTTTTATGTAATAAAAACGTCTATACATATGATAAAATAAAAAGAAAAGGGGGGCTTGTCAAGATATATTTCATACATATTTATGTCGGAATGTTTCTGAAAACGTGTAGCTATCTCAGTGGATGACTAAACTATTTATTGCCCTCTCTGTCGGGCATATTTAAAGTGCGTTTGGGAGGTTTATTACAAACAAGTAATGTAAAGAAATAATTACATGAAAATTTCTACTAAGATCGACAAAGAAAAACATTATATTAGTTTCTATTTAATAAGTGATTTATATATATATATATATATATATCATAACCCCAATATTAGATGTCAAAATAAAGCAAAATTAGTCATAAAAATTACCCTAGACTAAAGGAAGTATTTTTTGAAGCAATTTTACGTAACATCTGTGGTAACTGTTGCAACAATTTAGACCACAGCTAAAGATCAAAAAGGAGGACGGAAGGGCTGTACAATGAAAGTGGGCGGAAAGAAAACTTCATATATAAGAAGACATTATACCTCTCTATGGAAAAAACATCCAGCTGTCTGTGTGTTTAGTTTTCAAACATGTTGCCATACAGTTCAAATAGAACCTAAAGGCATCAACCTTTTATAATAAAAGTAATATATTTACAAAAATTGTAATAACAGCAAGTGTCATCCACTACAAATTTTAAAATTTTATTTGTATTTTAGTGGATGAACAAAAGATATTTTATTTACGGTGGAAAAATTTAAAAAGTTACACACACACACACACACACATATATATATATATATATATATATATATAGAGAGAGAGAGAGAGAGAGAGAGATCTAAAAATCTGAATTGAGCAATATTGCGTGAACATCGTTTCCCTCATGAAAAACTACCAAAATTAGTTTCTTTTTTTATAGAATGTTACTATTCCAGCTGGCACTTGTTTTACTGGCGATTTATTAGTGTGAATATGTAACTCGACGCAACTTTAATGTATTAGAAAACATTGATGAAGTGTTAACTACTAGTCACTACAAATGTTTCAAATACTTCTGTAATTTTAATTTATAATACATACTTTTTACTCAAGACGATATATTCTATCAACCGAGAACGAAATGTCTAGGAAAGTTTCGAATCTTCATATACTACAGACATTTTAAAAAAACTGTACCTATGTAGTTAAATATACAAAATATATTTTCTATATCGATAGAAGTCAAAATTTGTAGTTAACAGATTAAATGTTTCGTATTTTTGTATTTATTAATATATAAATATTAAATAATATATATATATATAATTTACATATATATATATATATATATATATATATATATATATATATATATATATATATTATAACATAAAGTACGAGCTTTAAATTAAATTCAGTTAGTTGCTAAAATAATCATCTGTAGAATTAAGCACGGAAAGACACAAATAGTTTTTCTAGTGCGGACAAAGCAGGTACCATGTCATTATCCTTTTCCAGGAAAGCTATAAGTTGAGTACGGCAACCACAGACAATAGAGAAGGGTCCAAAGTGGTTAAGACAGAGAAATGCAGCGGCCGATATAGCCTAGGAAAATAACCAGGTACCGTAAGGTTTAGCTAATTGTAGAACTGTGGGAATCTTACAAACAACAAATTGGTGGTAGTGGGAAAGATGAGATTTTTAATAAAAACTAAATGATCGGAGTTTAAAGGAAGTTTGAGGAGAGTCTCAAAGGAATACGGATTGGTGAGGTCCAGGATGGAAGTGTTCTAAAGGGAGAAATTGATTAAATTAAGTAAAGAGTTTTTTTATAAGTAAAATTTAAAAAGTGCGTTTTTTTTTTTTAAATATAAAGTAAGTTTTTTTTGTGTGTCAAGTGAAAGTGCAGAAGGTAATAACCAAGACCAGGATTCCAGGGACCCTTCAGAACAATAACTATTATTTTAATATAAGTGTAGCCAACAGACATCTATCTTTTAGTTCAGAATAAATTGTAATTTCATCAAAATTTATAAAAATTATTCTAGTTTCACCATTTCTAATTTAAAAGCAACGTTCCCGTAATAGCGACCCAAGAGCAGGAATAAAATTTTAATACTGTTTTTTTTGTTATGTTTTTTTATTAGAAATCTAAAGCCTCAGAAGTCCACCTTTTATCATTGTAATATTAGTTACGATATCAATCCTGTCACTGCAAAATATGAATATAAATTTGAAATAACGTGTAGATTTAATTGAAGAGAATAAATGCAAGTGATGTTTACAGCTTTATAAGATTGTTAATTCTTTATAAACCTGAAGGTGGGACATTAAATAGATAAGGTAAATAAATAACATTAAAATATAAATTTAATTATAACAAAAGTTAAGTTATAATATGTATATATATATATATATATATATATATATATATATATATGATGAATTGTTACTATCTGGAGTACATCCGTTCATTCTGCAGTCCATAAATTCGCAGTTCCGACGTTTCGCTAGAATCTCATCCAGCATTGACGAGGTGAACTCAGCAACAGTAGTCTCGCTCTTCTACTGTTGCTGGGTTCACCTCGTCAATGCTGGATGAGATTCTAGCGAAACGTCGGAACTGCGAATTTATGGACTGCAGAATGAACGGATGTACCCCAGATAGTAACAATTCATCATATTTTCCATCCGTGAAGGAATACGTATCAGCATATATATATATATATATATATATATATATATATATATATATACATATGTGAATATATATATATATATATATATATATATATATATCCGACAATGTAATAGATATGGCCAACACTAATCAAGCACACCAGCAAATTTGATTCTATAGAAGATACAACACCAAACACAAATATATTTATAATTATATAAAGATATAATAAATTCGTATAGATATGTAGTAATATAGTTTTTATAATAACTAAGGTGTTTTATATATCTAGGATTTCTTAGGTAGAATTAATATACATATGAATTAAATTGCCTATTATATAATTTATTTGGTACCCATTTAATAAAACCATATAACAAACGTAAAATCATTTTTTGCAGTGTTTTATACCACTTAGAGATTGGCCATTAAATCCATCACACATCAAAAACAAAATCTGATGTTCAATTTTAGATGACAAAACAAAAAATGTGGAATAATTTGTCCAGCTTCACTAAATACATTGCATGTAATTCTAAAGGTATAGTTAAGTTTATGTTTCACTATAAGTTTGAGTTCTTAGTTTAGGATAATTTTTAATTTTGTTGTACGTGGTATTCTTTATTGCATTTCCCTTGATTAGAAACAAAATTTTGAAACTGGCGGCTGAAGGAGATAGAAATATAACATAATGTCAGTTGATTTTTTATAGGATAAACGATTATGCCTTTAATGAACTCTAGACATAATAAAGTACTGGTATGAACTAATTAGGAAATTCAATTAACTAATCGATATCAATATAATTATTATTATTGTAATACAATAATGTTACTCGTGTTCTTAATCTATATATATATATATAACATTAGGTTATGTTTGTAATATATTCCTCTGAAGATGATTACTATGAAACACAAACACATGTATATATATATATATATATATATATATACAGCCTGCTAACAATACGGAGACCATACATTGGTCATTTTGCATTCAAACTGGCAGCCGGGTACTTGTGGCAGCCGTATACGGCTGCCACATAGTAATCCATGATAATGTAACACCCTTTGACAATAATCGAAATAAAAATCATGTCAATGAGTGTAATAAGAAGTGTTTTATTGGTGGTAAACTGTATTTGGAAGTTCTATGGTCGTTCGGAATTTTTTTAAAATAATTTGTAATAACCAAACGGTACTCGTATTGATAGTATAGTGAACGGGATTTGTATATCACAAGTTCGTAACATTTCCGCCAGGGGCAGCATAGTCGCCTCCTGTATATAAATTTACTGTATATTTCAAACATTCCCTAACATTATGGCAGCCACAAACTTGGCAACATTGCTGGCATCCACATAGATATCAATCGTACTACATAATGTATATATTTGAATTGGACAATGAATCGCTGGAAACTGACCACTCGGGGGTTTTTGAGGATGCTGAATTCAATGCCGTCATCGAATGTCACCGGGGATGTACTGGTGAGGCAAAACCCATGTACAAAAGGGGTTGAATTATGGTAAAAATGTCAGATGTCCAAAAATCGCGGGATAATGACTATTCGGGGGTTTTTGAGGATGCTAAATTCAATGGCGTCATCTAGAGTCACTGGGGATGAACCGGATGTGACTCTACGTAAGTACCAAACGGATGATTTGGGGTAAAAAAGTCAAAAGTCAAAAAATTACTAGAAAATAACCACTCGGGGGATTTTGGTAAGGCGGAATTTAATGCCGTCACCGAAAGTCGCCGGGGATGCACTGGTATGGTTCCCCACGAATACCAAAGGGGTGAATTGGGGGTGAAAACTTCTAAAGTAAACAAATCGCTGCAACATAACCACTCGGGGGTTTTTGAGGATGCTGAATTCAATGCCGCCATCGAAAGTCACCGGGGATGGACAGATGAGACTCTACGTGAGTGCCAAAGGGATAATTTGGGGTAGACATCTCAAAAGTAAAAAAAAATACTAGAAAATAAAAACTCGGGGAATTTTGATGAGGCGGAATTCAATGCCGTCACTGAAAGTCACCGGGAATGCATTGGTGTGGTTCCTCGCGAGTGTCAAAGGGATGAATTGGGGTGAAAATGTCAAATACCTAAGAATCGCGGGAAAATGACCGTTCGAGGGTTTCTGAGGATGCTAAATTCAATGACGTCATCTAGAGTCACCGAGAATGGACGGTTTTGACTCTACGTTAGTACCAAAGGGATGATTTGGAGTAAAAAAGTCAAAAGCCAAAAAATTACTAGAAAATAACCACACGGGGGATTTTGGTAAGGCGGAATTTAATGCCGTCACCGAAAGTCGCCGGGGATGCACTAGTATGGTTCCACGCGAGTACCAAAGGGGTGAATTGGAGTGAAAAAGTCAAATTTCAAAAAATCACTGGAACATAACCACTCGGGGGTTTTTGAGGATGCTGAATTCAATACCGTCATCGAAAGAGACCAGGGATGGACGGGTGTGGGCTCTACGGGAGTAGCAAAGGGATAATTGGGGTAAAAAGTTCAGAGGCCAAGGGATCGTTATAAAATCATCACTCGGGGTTTTTAATAATGCTGAGTCTAATCCTAGCACCGAAATTGACCATGCGCAATCCGAGATGGGACTGCGGGTGTCGCTGTGGGTGAATTTAGGTAAAACTAGACAGAATCTAAAATATTGCCCAAACATGGGCATTCGAAGATTTTCGAAGCTCCTAGTCCTACGTCATGAAAATTCGCCGGGCATGTAATACCCCTTACCAAGGGGTGATTTGGGGTAATATATCCCATTAACAATAAATCTCCCAAAATTGGCATGTTTCCAACTATGCAACATAACCAACAGAAAGAGTCGGGCTCGTGACCTTGTCTTGGACAGAAGTTATGCTACATCTATTTACAGAAATGTTTGTGATATGAAAATATAAACAGGCGTCACACCGATAGCAGTTCTAGTACGTTTGTTTACGTCATGTCTGTCAAAGTAATCTTTATAACTTGGATCAGTGTTTCAATGCAGCCTGTCCATGTGCTTTAAGCATTTTAAAGACTGTGTACTTGAACGATTCAACTTGAAAAGATAACTGTTTGTCCCAAATTGATATTTTTTTTTTAAATTAATGTATTTATTTAATTTTTTTTTTTAATGTATTATGTCTACCTAATTGTCATATATTTTCTTTCCATTTTTACTTAGAATATCTAAACATTTATGTTTGTTTTCTCATTCTTCGTCGGGTAATTAATTTTCTTCTCTTTTCGTGTTATTTTCTTTTGTTCTCTTAAAAAGGATGGTATCGTTAGCGAGGGCAGCGGAATGACTTTTCAGCCATCAGTTAATGTAAAACTTCTACTATAACCGTAAATTAAAAAAAACTATAAATAAGTAGACCTTATATTTGTTCAACCTTTATACAACTTGGAATAAACGACAAAAAAGGGACATTTTTGACTCACATCATTTCATCGACTTATCTTTATCAGCTTATATATCCAGAAAACCTATTATGCCAATATCTACAAATTCCAAGCTTAATCTTTAACTGCCGTCATCGTGCCTGAGCATCAGCAACGAGTTATCCGAAGAAGACAGTGATTCAGGTGCTGTATCTAATGACCAACTTTTAGAAGGCATCAAAGAGAATAGGGGAGTTGTGCTGCAGAGTGAAGAAGTAATTGAGCAAAAGATAATGGATACCGAGTCTCAACGAAGTGCATCAGACGATGAAAATGATTTCGAAAAACTGCAACCTCCAGAAATTTACAAATTTCTCTATTTGTATAGATAAACTGTTATAAACAATGTAGAATTTGTCCAGCAACAAAAACTAGAAAGACTAGTTACAATTTGTAAGCTGTCTTTGTACAGCCAATATGTCTAGAATGTTCTGAGCCGCTGTGTAAATACTGCTGTCAAAATTGAGTTATTATTTGTAATGCCAGTTTCCATAAATAAAGCTTATAATGTGTCAAATGTTATCTTGTATATAAAGTTAAGTGTGTACAATCAGTGAACAAGAAATAATTAGTGTATGTTAATTATCGTGCGATTATAAGTCTTTTTAGCTAAACTGCGCTAAAATCTGTATTTTTTATTTACTACAGTTTTCAATTAGTAAATAAAATATAACTGATCTCATAAAACTACGTTTACCCTACTAGTCACATTGCAATCAGAATATTCAAAAACAATTTTTATAAAGTAAATGCAAGATAAATTGTTAAACCACACAATAAATCACACTTAGACATTTCGTGCCTCTGATGTAATCGGCAGTAATAATGTGACAGAAATTGCAGGACGGTAGTTGAAGGTTAATAAATACTGAATCATCTTTCGTTAATCTCTGTATTGTATACATGAACCTAAGTAACATCTGTGCGAGTGTTGTCAGTTTATATTACGATATCAGGCTGTCTGGTGTAAACAAACATAGGTCCAAGCCAAACAAAGATAAAGGCTCGCACTCGACAAGTACTCTCGTTGACGAAGACCCGAAAAATGGACTTATTGCATTCTATCTTTTCCATCCCTTTCTCTAATTTACATACGGCGTAAACGTAAATAATTTATGGTATCTTCCCAACGTCAAAATGGTCGTATAAAGACGGAAAAATTTGTTTCTATACTCGACTTTAGCCGCTGGTAGTCTATATTTTTTTTATTAATATGTTTATTGAACATTAGGTATTAACCTTTAGTAAATATATATGGAGTAGGCCATATTAAGTGTTACATCTGTTAATACATGTGTTGCAGACTAGTGTTACCATGTTTGCAATGTTACGAAATTGTAAGAATATACAGCAAATAATAGTCACTTTTAGATTCTTAAAATCTGATAGAGATGCTATGACAATTAGTTTGAAAAGCAAGTTAAGTTAAAAAATAAATACTTTATCCATCCTATAGTATCTAAGAGCACCAAGATAAAAGAACGAGATGCATTGACCGGAACATTAGGATAAGTTTGGTCAACAAGTAAACAAACGCGTCATAATGGCTTTCGGAGTGTCGGCTGTTTATGTTTCCATATCAAAATTGTGTCTGTAAATACATAGCATAGTTCCCTCCAAGATAAGGTCACGAATCCACAGCTGTATGTCCTAAAATAGCATGTTTACAAATTCCTGAAGTACTTACATGGAGGACTCTAATGAAACACTTGGCAACAATATCTCAACTTTTCCAAATGAATGGCAAGGTATTAAAGAGCTAGCGTTATTTATAGGCCATACAACATCATTTTTATCAATAATAACATTATATATATTTTTTTCATCCAAATACTCAAAAATAGTTTGAAAGATATAATTAATGTAGATAAGAAAGAACACGTGGATATATACACACATTCTATGACCATAAGGGCAAAACATTTTAAGTACTTATTTAAGGATACATGTATCATAGGTGTTAATAAGACAATTAAACTAGAGAGCAGTTCAGGCGGTTTAAGCAATATAAATAAATAAATATTGGTGGTAAATATTTAAAATTCTTTATTTCTACATCTCTGAAGATTATATGTAAGGATATAGTTCTTCCCAATGTGTATTGCAGTGTAGCAAGGAATCAAAACGTTTTCAGAAAGCAATGTAATAAATCTATTATGTTTATCCTCGATATTCTAGTCCCAAGAGTAACTTTAATATCTATGGGATTTTCACTCACTTTAGAGTTGCATGAAAAACTGGTTCAAGTATGGTGATCATTGGTACGGAAACAAATACAGTAGTGCATGGATAATTCGAGGTAGATGGCACCGAGACACCGTCGGATTACCGAAAACTTGGATTACACGGAAATAGCTTCCTGTACACTAGAAAAAAAACAGGAGTTCTAATGAACCCTAATACTATAATTAAGAATGCACAAAATACGTATGTAGAACTTTATTGATTACAGTACATACATAAATTAATGTTGCTTGGCTCTCCAAGACCCCTGTACTGAATCTTGCTTGCAAGGATACTATACGATATGAATACCATACTAAGTATCGGCAATTATAGCTAGAAAATAGCCGATGCCCGTTGTAAACTTTATCAGGACGCCCAATTTTTTGATCGTAGATAGTCTTTTTGTTCGCCTACCATAAAAATAAAACGAGATTATCAGTAAAATATCAGTAAATCTGAAGTATAGTGAAAAATTACCGTGATCATCGGTAGTAAATATTTATGATTATCAACGTCTAAAGATTGACTACAAAACGTTTTATAAGCACTTGGTTAGGGTTGCTTAACTGAAGTAATTTTCTATCAACGAAGAATAGAGAATATTCAAATTGAAATATTAAGTTTGTAATTAGGAGTTATTTATTAACTGGTATTGCTAGTGATAGGATTCGTAAAATATATAACAAAGGAGACAGTTTTGAGAAGTGATTGAGTATTAGCAGACTTTGTCTTGAGATCAGACACAGCCGAACGAACTAAAATCATTCTGATACTAACTATAAAAATGTATGTAACATGTCGACCGAAGAACGGAGAGATTTTTTAAAGTGAAAAAAATCTACAAAACAGTCATTATCATTTACGTCTTGTTTTTTTTAACAAGAAATACCATCTTAGTGACTAATTTCATTCGGTCACTCTGCATAACGCTATTTTACAGCTAGTTTTTGAAGACGGGTTCCTCAGCTATATTCGCCAAAATATTTGTAATTTTGTTCGCCATAATAATAATAATAATAAATCAAATTGTAGATATGCGAGCCAGGAGGAATACGGTTAAAGATAGAATTAAAGAAGAAGATTAAAATATATTTAAATCTTATCAGATATATTTTCAGGTGCATTCAACGTGTCTTGATGAAAGTAACATCACAATCAAGGTGAAATGTCATCCTTTCGGAAAATATCTAAGGGAGGAATTAAATAAATTTTTTAACCTGCCAACAACGACTACCAGGAAAATTTAATGAATGTAGTTAAAGAAGAACTTTTAGAAAAAAATAGGTCTTTACTCAAACACAATTGTACCTATAACAACCTATGACAAATCAAATATGATGGATAAATAAAATAGATGTATTACATTGCTTACCGAAATCGTTTTTCACCGTGATGTCTACAATGCGTATATACATTGGGAATAACTATATCCTTACATACATTCTTTAGAGATGTAGAATTAAAGAAGTTTAAATATTTACCATTGCTTACACCACCTGAACTGCTCTCTAGTTTTATTGGCAGAAAACCACCTATGATACATGAATCCTTATATAAATACTTAAAATGTTTTGCCCTTATCTTGATAAAATATTTATACTGATTGGTATTGGCACTAAAATGTCACATCTTCGTGAAAATTTTACTACTTGTTAGAATACTATTTGCACCCTTATAAAGCATATGCTCACAGAAAAATAAAACAGTTTTTTGGTTACATTTGGCTGTCGTAAGTACAGAAATACTAATATTTCAATGTTTAATTTTTTTACCCGAAAATGGTAATTTGTGCTCGTTTGAACCTATAAAATATGGACGTATTCGATGGGCCTACGTGAACAAGAAATTAACATTAGATGAGATTCGACCAAATAAAAGCCTTCTTTTATTTACAATGTACAATATAGTTAGATTTTTCTGGTTACCTACCTGAGGTAAAGGTGATACAATATTTGTTGTTTTTCTACTATAGGCCTAACTTTTAAAACTTACTGTAAATAAACTTTATGCCAACCCTTTACTTATCCTTTAATATTTTTTTACAAGCAGTAAAAACTTAAAATTGAAATTTTCATTATTTTTAATACACTGAAGAAGAAATGTTGAAGAAAATTCGATGTATTAGTCTAAACATTCTGCAAAATCGTTCTTAAACTGCAAAAACTCTTAAAAGATTGTAACACGAAAGAAATAGAATTTAAATATTGTGGCAGAAAGCTCAATGAGATAAAATAAATTAAATGAGAATAAATGTACTTTCGTAAAGTTAAGGATATAAGAGAAGTTAGTGTAGTAACTCTAACACTGATAGTTAAATGAGAAATTCAGAAGAAAAAAGTTGAATTCGTACTTGGCCTTTATCCCGTGCAGTGCACGCCTGGAAATCTAGATTGAATATTGTTAAAGATGAAACCGTTCATTTAGTTGCAGATCTGTTGAGGGTTTTGAAAATATGTAACCAATCTAGAGAATCGATGGATACCGGTCTACACCTAACCTGCTGATTCACAAAACAATCGTCTACTTGCACTCCTGTATTTTTTCCCTGGAGAACTATTCCTAATATTCGACAGAGCACTGAACACCTTCAATGGGGCGGGAAAATTTTTAAATAGCAAGGATTAAAATAGGTGGATTTATTAATTTTAATTTTTCCAATGACCTGGAAGAATGACACGAAGAACGCGATACGTAAGGCATAGGTTTAGCAAGGGCCTCCTTTTTTTTATCAAAACATACGTCAAAGAGAGTAATATCTTTTATAAGACAGTGGCGTGTGTACTAGCCTAAATAAAGAAATGAATTAAATTGAGGGTTTAAATTTATTTGTGGATATTTGTTTTTATTACAAACAATAAATTTGTTAAGTTTCATTTCGTTAATTCATATTAAAAATAACGAATAATAGAATTTTAACAATCAGTGTGACAATTTCTAAGACAACTTAAGACAACTATGTACTATTGTAGCTGAAACGAAACAGATTGTAAAGAGTCGTCCCGTGTGGTTGTATGTTGAAATTAGAGGGAGAAATGGCGGTATAAATGTCGCATTGTAACACGTGACCAAGTAGCGCCTGGGATAGAACCCGTCATGTACGTGTTTGTGTAATGTTTATTTTCGATCTCTGAAAGGATGACCACATCATTCAGTTTTATCAGTTTTAATCTTGTGACAGGGACCATTATAGTTACTTCATGATAGTATCTGTTTACTTCAGCTAGTTCATTCCCTCCAAAGGATAAAAATACCAAAATAAAATCTTATTTGGTTGAATGTTTCACTTTACAAGTCATAATATTCTACCTCTATTTTACCTTCTCTTCTCACAATTAGGTCTATACTCCAATTCATCATTTGCTACTCCCATAGAGGATCACACGTATATCCCCATTGACGATCGATAACGGTAAAAGGCTCAGCACCATTAAAACTCCCCGAGTGATCATAATATATTTTTTTTTTTGCCTTCTGACAATTTTACCACAAATTAGCAATTTCCTACTCTCGTAGAGCAACACCCGAGCATCCCTGTTTAATAATGTAGACAGTATTGGACTCAGCACCCTCCAAAACACTACGATTGATCATTTTCTAGTTTTTTTTTTGCCTTCTCACAATTATACCCCCAATTCATCATTTGCTACTCTCATAGAGGGTCACCCGTGTATCCTCATTGACGTTCGATTATGGTAAACGACTCAGCACCATTAAATGACTCAGCCCACCCGAATGATCATTTTCAATTGTTTTTTTGCCTTCTGACAATTTTACCCTAATTTACCCCTTTGCTACTCCCTTAAAGCCACACCAGTGCATTCCCGATTAATATGGAAGACGGTATTGGACTCACCAATCTAAAAAACACTACGTTTGATCATACTCTAGCTTTGTCTTGCCTTTTCAGATTTATACTCCAATTCATCATTTGCTACTCCCATAGAGGATCACCTATGTATCCCCATTGGCTTTCGATAACGGTAAAAGACTCGCACCTTTAAAACACCTGAGTGATCATTTTCCATTGTTTTTTTGCCTTCTGAAAATTTTACCCCAATTCATTCCTTTCTACTCCCGTAGAGCCACACCCGTGCATCCCATTATAATATTGAAGGCGGTATTCTACTCAGAACCCTCCAAAACACTACGATTTATCATATTCTAGCTTTGTTTTGCCATGTCACAATTATTTATACTCCATTTCATCATTTGCTACTCCCATAGAGGGTCACCCGCGTATCCCCATTGACGTTCGATAACGTTGAAAGACTCAGTACCATTAAAACCCACCCGAATGATCATTTTCAATTGTTTTTTTGCCTTCTGACAATTGTACCACAATTCTACCCCTTTTCTACTTCTGTAGAGCCACATCCGTGCATTCCCGATTAATATGGAAGACGGTATTGGACTCAGCTACCTCCAAAACACTACGATTGATCATATTCTAGCTTTGTTTTGCCTTATCACATTTATACTCCAATTCATCATTTGCTACTTCCATAGAGGATCACCTGTGAATCCCCATTACGTTCGATAACGGTAAAAGACTCAGCACCATTAAAACCCTCCAAATGATCATTTTCTAGTTTTTTTTTGCCTTTTGTCATTTTGACCCCAAGTCAAAATCCTCCTTTATAACTCCTATAGAGCCCCGCCCGTTCATCCCCGTTTAATTTTGTTCACAGTAGTGGACTCAGCATCCTTAAAAACATCCCAATTGATTATTTCCTAGCTTTTTTTTTTGTTCCGATATTTTACCCTAATTGATCCTTTTGCTACTCCTGTAGAGGCACACACTTGTATTCCTGTCAGCTTTTGATAGTTGTACACGTTTATGAAGACTAACAACTAAGACTTATGTGAGTTGAGTAAATAATTGGCCAGCTGAAATGAAGAAGGGCCGAACTAATGTTTGTGTTTTTACCGTGATTACACACACGTGTCTTAGAGTCTAAACATTTGACTAGTCAGATAGTAGCAACATAGTGGCAACACTGTTGGTTCTCGTATCGTTAGTAGCGTGGGAATAATATACACACCGGCTGCCATATTGTTATTAGACTGAACGAAAATATACACTGGCTGCCATATTGATGCCTAAATGAAATGCTGCCGTATTGATAGTACTTCAGTCAATTTTGTATTTTTAAGATTTTATAAAATTAAAGTACATGGAGTAGTATCATGTTTATTAGAAATAAATTATCCACGACGAAAATCATTTATACTCCACTCTTTCAAGTGGCTGCCATATGGTTGCAAAATGAAATGCTGCCATATTGATAGCGGGATGTATATATATATATATATATATATATATATATATATATATATATATATATATATATATATATATATATATATAAATATATATAAATATATATATCTATATCTATCTATATATATATATATATATATATATATATATATATATATATATATATATATATATGTGTGTGTGTGTGTGTGTGTGTGTGTGTGTGTGTGTGTGTGTGTTTGTGTATGTGTGTGTGCGTACGTGCGTGCGTGCGTGTGTGTGTGTATGTGTGAGTATGTACGTGCGTGCGTGTGTGCGTGTGTATCTGTGTGTGTGTATGTGTATGTATGCGTCTGTGCGTGTGTGTATGAAAACAAACTTTTTAATAAACTTACATTAGCGGACCTTACCAAACCAATTTTGAAAAATGTTGTTCAACTATTCTCTTGAGTCATAAAATAAGCTCTTAGAGTTAATTAAACATTCTCTAGTATAATTTATAATAATAAAATGATTAAGAAAATAGGATATGTTTATGTTTTGTTTTGAATAAAAATCATTATTTGCTATTGATTGTGTGTGTGTGTGTGGCGAAATTCATTACTAACCTTCGAGACGGCGCATAGAACTTCAAACAAGAGAAGTCGTTTGGTGAGTTTCATTCCGCACAAACTCGTTTAAAATTTAAACGGTTTTGGTTTTTATATCAGCGTGACTTTACAAATAAATACTATATAAATAAGTTGTAAACAAATTACAAAATCATTATTTGACAGATTTGAATGTCTAAACGTCACATTTCTAAAAATATTTTGAATTTTAAAAATGTATACTAGACCAATGTTCTATTTATGGGAGAGGCATTTGCAGGTTATTTTAATATTTATAATATAAAGTAATTTACAGTCTAAACATTAAAAACCATTTAAAAGTGATTGTACATACACAAATGTTAAAGTAATTATAGTATTTAATGAAAATTAGAAATGTTTACCTTTAAATATATAATCCTACGAATTGGCATTATAACACAACAGGTTCTAGTGTAAAATAAAACTAGCAGAAACTTACAGTCTTTGTTCAAAATACAACCCATCCAATTGTTCATTTCAAAACTCACTAGAAGCCACTGAGTTCTGTTTAAATGCACTTCACACAACGAGCAGGTGGTGCATGCTCCTTGCAGATGAAAAACGTACAACTACCACATCGAGTTTGACATGAACGATGCTTCTTTCGATCATAAATGTAACATCGGCCTTTGGTTATATCTTCCTCAAATGGCAATATAATAACAACAAAAACAAAAACCGTAATAAATTAATTCACAAGGTTTTTTGTATTATAAATTGACTCCCCCAAAGGAACTCCGCACAAATAACTTACACGAAATCACATTCTGACCGCTTGAGACAAAGATTAAATTTACACGAAAACTACGAGAAAAAATTAACAAAAATAGGTTGAGCTGATTCCTAGAATGCAGGTTGTGGAGTAACGAGCCGGAAATAAACTTCTGACAGCTGGAAAGACGTTTCCTTAACAAATAATTATACGTGCGAAGAAAAACTCCGCATGCGCCCTCTCGAGGGTTGTGTAAATTATCAAGGTTTTTATCAGATTTTCGCTATTGATAATATTTTTTTAAAAAATGTTGTACTTATCACTACCAGCATGTCATAAGGGGATTAGTGATTGTTTTTAACAGTGAGATGGTCCCAAAAATATGTTCCTAATGTTGGATCTATATACATCGTTTACCATTGATATGAAATAGCTATCGATATAAAATAAATAAGCTAATTAAACACATTCTAACACATAGATAAAACCCTCTGATCTCAAGTTCTCACAAGGAAATAATTTTAAAATATAGTTAAGAAACTATAGACAACAGTGAGTGTAACATATTAAAGCTGTCATAAATTTATGTTTATTGTAGTGACAAATGGTATCCTCTTTGGGAACCTATAATTCGTATCAAATTAGGAAATAATTCCAACAAGGGTTAGTCTTGGGGTGTAAGTGAAGAGTGATAGGTCTAATAACGTTGATAATTACTATGAATTTCGTAAAGACTTGGGTCAAAGACTTGTCTCGCAGAAAAAATATCAGAAATATTATATACAAACAAATAACAAGTGACTGTTTTATCCATAATTTTATTGCATATTTTACAGTGATTTCTGTCAAATATTATCCCGATGTATTTGAAAAACCTTTTAACACATGTATAACCTAACATGTCTATCCTTTAGCTAATATGGTCTGAAATTTTGCCTTTTATTGAGCTTTCCTAATAGTTACACTGGAAACCTAGAAAAGGTTATAAACAACTTATTTAGTTTGAATGTACGAGTTTTATAACACTCATAACAGTTCACAGAGTGCCACAGTCAAAATTATTGATATTATTTAATGCTTTCTGTTTTCATTACCAATATTACCAGCGCAAGTCAAGCGCTGAACCAACTAATTAAACGATTAAGCAGACGTACGTTTGCCTCATAAGAGCTCGTAAGCGGTTTTTGTTATAAAAGGTATTATTTCTGTTAAAGTACACAAGTGGAGTTAAAGTACATTTAGTAATTTGTATAGTGTACTGAGTGATAACTAGTCGGACATTGAAAAGCCCACAAAAATAATTAGAATTTGGAATTTTTCAGTCCTTATTAAACAAAATCAAATTAGGTATAGAGACACTAATTTCCTTTCAATACCACACAATTCCTGAAAATGGTTTCTATAATTTTTTTTTCTTTAGGTTGCATCTCTTTTTCATAAATAGCCCAAAATTACAACGAAAATTAATTATAAAACATTAAAAAAATGTATTATTTTGATTGCAATTAATTATCAAAATTCAACAAGGCAAAAGTCACTGTATTTTATTTAGTTTAAAAGGTATAGATTCATCAATCGTCCTGATATATGAAATCCATAAGTTTAATTATTTATATAAAATGGTATTGTTCCTATATCTTTTGTTATACAGATATACATCAGCATCATTACAAGCAGAGTATATAAATTTTGAAATGTGCCCCTATAACATCCTGGAAATCATCCACATATATGTAGACGACGTTATAATACTATACCGAGGAAACATAAGACAATGCCAACAACTACAAACATATAAACAAAATACACAAAACTATCCAGTTCAATGCAGAATTTGAAAACAACAAAACATTGAATTTCTTAGACATCACCATAACAATAAATCAAAACAAACATGAACTCAACATATACCGCAAGCCAACGATGACAGACCCACTGATACATAACACATTGAACCACCAATACAACATAAACACGCAACTTTCAAACGTTTACTACACAGACTAAATAAAATACCTATGTCCACAACTAACTACACAGAGGAACTAAACACAATCAAAGAGTTAGCTCACAAAAACGGATATGACAATTATTTAATAGGCAAACTACACAAAAAAATACTCAACAAGAACAGTAACAACAACACAAACAAAAAAACATTAACACAAATTCATCACCTTCACATACATAAACAAACTCACAAATAAAATACCATACCAATTCAAAACGGCAGGATACAATGTAGCTTACAGAAAAATAAATAAATAACAAACAGCTATCAGACACAGCATTATTAACAATACCAACACTTACAATAACCCAGGAATATCCAAACTAAAATGCAACAACTACAATAAGTTCTATATTGGACAAACAGGCAAATCTGTCGCCGAAAGATACAAAAGATATAAAAACACAAAAGCGCACTGCACACTGCTATTGAATCCACCTTCGCAAATCACCTCATAGACACTAAACACTCATGCAATAGTATGAAAAACAACGTGAGCATCCTCCACACATGCAACAAAGTCCATAAATTAAACACACTAGAACAGTTTGAAATATATAGACATAGCAACACACATAAAAATGACTCCCTAAATGAACAAACACGGAATAGATCACACATACTCTTCGATCACATCACTTCTAACTTTCAAAAATTGGGGCCGAAGAATCACAACTGCAGCATCCTAGCGGAAAAATACGAGGTTGAAGAAGTAGTAAGAGGAAAACGTTTCCTCCAAATGTAAGTTAACGACTTAACAACCTTTAATTAACAAAATGTTTGGTCGCAAGTTATAGCAAAAGTGTAATAAGTAATTAATAATCAGCTCATCATGAACGGCAACAAGATTTTGATATTTAATGAAGCCCGGCAAGCAGAAGTTACACAATTTCGGACCAAAATATTAAAGGTTAGGAAAACACAAGGTCAAATTCAATTCAAGAAAACGTCTTAAAAGTAACATCGCACCTAAATACGCTAAAGTTACCATAAATAAACAAAGCCGCCATAAAACAACTAAATTCGCAGAAGCAATGTACATCAAACAATCAATAAAAGAACTTTATGTAAAGACAGATAAACTCTACCAGAAATTGTTACAATTATATTTAAACAATTCTAATACATACGGACATGAGTTCGCATGCGAGCTAATTACAGAATCGCACAAATGGGCCACTAAAACACTACAAGAAACACATGAAAGACATAAATAGAAAATAAATAAACTTTTAAATAAGAAGAATATTATTCCAGCAATAAAAAAGCCAAGTCACTCTTTTAATGAAAAAACAATAAAAAACACTAACATCACATTTACCACTGAAGAAATAGAATCACTGAATAAAGGCCTAAAACATAATACACATTACAAAGGTAACAATAAACAAAAACAGCAATTATAATTAACACAGAAACCAATATACAACAGACAGAAATACAAGATCAAGCACATTTAAGACATTTAATTTGTAAGACAATATGAACACACAAGAAACAAAAGAGC
>JBAIZL010000002.1:47764228-47824228 GCA_036971475.1 Prosapia bicincta
GAGTGTTTGATATGTGCACTCAGCTGCTGAAACAAGAACTACTTAATGAACAGAACTGGAATGGTGGTATTGGAAGACGACAATATTGCCAGAGTAGCATACATCCTACTTGTACAGTATGCACTGTACATCTGATGGCAACTATTTTAAGATCCCGTTCTAATGGAAACCCTCTCAAGCTACGATTAGTAATTACAGATATTGTGTTTGATTCTTCTGAAAATTATACCTCTATCGCATGTCTCAAGTCACGTCCCGTTCATACATGAATTAATCCACAGCAGTTATATAAAAATAGTAGGTTTGAAGGAACTATAAATTTTATGCAGTTTTAGGTTTTATTAAAATTCTTCCTTTTAAGAAAGTATGAGACATATATTAAAATGTATTTTCACTCTTAGTGTTTTAAACAAAATATGTATGATACTACTTTATTCTTTTCTTCGATCTAAGAACTATTATTTTTCAGTTTTGATAAAATGCAGCGAAAATTTAATTTGGTAATAAATATAAAAAGAACACAGTTTGCTCCAAAACATTTGAAGTATAATTACTTGAATCACTACCCAAAATATAGTTTTGCGTAAGAGTTTTGAATTGTTTAAAATGTGTAAACATTAAAAACATTCCACTAATAACACAGTAATATTCCATGAAACAAAAATGAACTTTTTAATGGGGATTAAATTATTGCTATAAAATGATGAAAAAATTTCGTTGCATTTCCCCACTGAATAATAATTTATACTGTCATCTAATTCGATCATTAGAATAGGCTGTCTTGTTATTCTAGGAAGGTATTTATTGAGACTAGAAGTTATAACTTCTCTACGTGCCCGACGTCCAACTCTCAGAAGAGAGGTTGACCAGATATTACAAGACTGGAAGTGTTTTCAACTTCTTCCTATTAGGATGCATAAAGCACATGTAAGTGCGGCTGTAAATAGCCTGACTTTTTATAATCATCATGGACTGTAATGGCGGAATGGTAGTATTAACTACAGTTTTGGTAGAAAACGTAATGATCATCTTGTGATTTTTAAAATAAATGTCACAGTTACAGATTAGGGTTGTTAATGCTACATAACTGAAAACATAACTGGAGTGTTTCCCATATCGAAAACTCTCAATCAATACGCCGTCAAGTAAAGATTTTTCATCATCAAGATTGTTTTGGATATTAATCTTGAAGTTATACATTTAGTCTATATAATATGTTATTAGGTGTTTAAGCGGGCTAGTAGAGCGTGAGCCTACTAGGCTATGACTTTCAAACCTGGTAACAAGTAATTTCAGGTCGTCTCAATCTATGAATATGGATACTTACGGTCAAATTTAGGGGACGTAATAGCGTTTACAGTGTAGTGCTGGTAACAGTTTTAAAACTTCTATTACCAAGAAAGGTTGTAAAGTGTCTCACCAACTTAACCTCAAGTATTAAATTTTATTTATATTAAATCCCATTATTATCACAATATTAAATGTTGAACGCATTAGGTAAAAGCATTAGCTTTTAACACGTTGCATTCTAATTTCTAAAGAATTTATTTACTTACAACAATTTAGTAAACGTGGTCTGCACGCTTATCTTAAGACTCCTATTTGGATCGATGATACCTAAGTATCATATTTATTGATTGACCAATGGAGAAGAAAAGTCAAAGTATTATTTTAAGTTATTCCTCCAACTTTATATTCTGATGTCCACACAAACGGGACAGAATTAAAAACGAACATCAAGCTTGGGCCCTAACATATCTGTTATTTTTTTAATATACATTGTAATTTTATATATGAAGCCTCTATGTTTAATGTTAACTTTCAGTCAAATGTAGTTTTTCTCATATAATATTAACAATAATTTATTTAAATGAAATAAAGGAATATCCTTATTTGTTTGAATAGAAATATTAATTAGGTTCTTATTTCAATTGCCACAAACATTTACCGAAGTTACTAAATAATTTCCAGGATTTTCAAGTCATAACAATAAGAGTTTCAAAATGCACATAATAATGAAAGTAAACCACTGTTAGTAATTCATAAACTGCATTTTATAAATTTTCATCTGAAATGAAAAAGTTTAAAGAATTACGTGTTAATGTATAGATTTATTTTTAGTAAACTTGTGTGTGTTAGTTTATGCAGAATATAAGTACTTTTGCATTTATAAACATACTTTTACCCTGAGATGTCTTTGTTTACTGGACTCCAATACAATTGAACTTATGTGAAACATCATGTCCCACAGGAAGAACTCTATTCTTGGGAATGTCCTAAGAGAGTAGGCTATTTGCTAAGTACCTAGTTACACAGGAAATCTTATCATTTGGAATCATATTTTCATAATTTAATTATAGAATAATTTCAAAGATTTCAGTTAATATTAATCGTTTCTTTGTAAAAAGTGAACACTTTTTACCAGCAAATCCTCATAAATATAATATTAATGTTACAAAATGCTTAGTAATAATAAAAATTGCCAATGTATAATTTATATTTTAAGGGCCTAAAAATAAACCAAACCGTGTAAACAAATGTATATACTTGCTGATTAGTTTAGACAATGATATTTTAAAACATACCTAGATATGTAATTTAAAATTAAATCTTGTATTCAATTATTTTAAAATATTTTACATACTTTTAAGTTATACCATATTGTACCATATTTTACTTATGGTAAACATTTACATTTCAGAAAAATGATAAAATATGAAAAAAAATATCGAAAATTGGTTTTTAATTGAAGAAACATTTAACCAGTGTATGACAATTATTAATTTATATACATATTATAGATATATAAATAAAACATTAAATATAAATTTATGTATGTACATGTGTGTGTGTGAGTGTGTGTGTGTTTAATCTTTTATTACATTCATATAAGGAATTCGATAACGAATAACGGAGGAGGGCCACCATTATGGCTCCAGAAAACTAGGACGCATTGTAGACAGGGAACAATCATTAGATGAGACATTCAGGCAATCTGCCAGGGTTTTTCTTTTGGATTGATACCAAAATTTGTACGTAGCTTCATTGTTGCAACGTAGATTTATATCTTTTAGTAAAAAATTATTTTAGTTATCCTAAATCTCAGGATTTGAAAGTAAAATAAATATAATAACTAATTCTCCTACATAAACTCTCATTATATTAAAGTATATTCACTGCTGGTAAGGAAAACAGAAATTAATATTGAATTCAAATTATTTTCCAAACATTTACTTATTTTTAAACATAGTTAATAAGACTTTACTAAACCTATGCCCCATAAAAATAAAATATAAACTGTACGTTTCATAAATTATATTAATAAAAGCGAATACTTGTATCTTTACACTAAATTATTTTATAATTTACTTTCTTTTGTAGAAGGAATTATTATTAGATTTTTTTTAAATCATATATTTTTTTAATATAACATATTTTCTTGTAGAATATGTCACAAAACTATTTAGTTACAACACAAATTAGAAATGCTAACATAGGCAAACTTACAAACACATTTTAACTGATGCGTAAACACACGCTATCTGTACGTAATCTCGGTGCAAACATACAGGAGACTTACAAAATTATTTTCTGATATACGAGGTTGCCATATTAAATGTTAACCTTACTCTTTACACAAATATATTGCCAACAGCTGCTGCTGTTCCCAGCAATTCCTTCGCCTAGGATGATGGAATAGGACTGCGTAACGCCCTAAAGGTAAACCTCACTCTAGTAAACGTAAATACAGTTATTCTCAAGGCATACAAATGTAATACATTTGAAATATTTAAATTGAACTATATTTTCCTCAGAAAATATTATACTTTTTTGTGTGCGCTATTTGTAGTGACAACATTATTTAGTTATCATTTATATTAAATTAAATTATATATAACTAAACAGCATTTCAGGTAAATACTGACATGCTACTAATAACTGAAACATCCCATAACCAATAAGCTAATATATATATATATATATATATATATATATATATATATATATACAGCTATGTTTATACCATTTCTAGATATATAAAATGAGTCTTATATATTTTTAGAAAATTAGGCCAAATATTTATTATAAACGAAATTGATTTTTTTTTTATGACTTAGTATTAAATTTAAAGTTTTAAATACATTATTATATTACGTAAAGAGATATATTTTATTAAGTTGAAATTTATACATATAAGGCATTCTTGCTACAAAATGAAGCTTAGCAACTGCGAATTATTTTCCAAACAGAGATTTCGATACGGTCAGAAACAGCTGACAATTGTTTTATATTAAATTTACATTATGAAGGTTTTTTTCTATATTCTGTTTATATTCATATTATTTGTACTTCAAAATTAGTTTCTTCCGATTTAAAATTATTATTAAAACGTCTTTTTATAATTAGAAGAAGGGTATCACTTTATTCGTATGTCGTTTCTACAATCAATTTTTTGTCTTTAGTAAATAAATCCGACAAGTTGAGAAAAATATTTTAGAACTATATACCGTCTTTTTATAAGGTATCAAGTGTTTCATTTTATCTCTAAAACCATACTGCCACAACAAAGGCGAACTGGAGTCATAAAGTATTAGGTGTATTTTATTTTATTTTAGAAATAATAACGAATATAATAATTCTTATAATAGATTTCCAAATTCAGTTTTAATTAAAAGAAAAATTATAGATTCCTCTAAAGGCCTCCGCAACAAAAGCAAAGAAAGGGAGCCCAAGAGTGTTACAGTTACCCAACTCTTCCGGTTAGGTTTCCTGCGCCACGAATCTCGCTAAGTAAATTAAGTCCCGTTATTATTACTCTAATAAATAAGGCAACATTTTATTATAAACCTAAGGACGATGCAAGTATTTTTACACTCCTAAACATATAACTACGTAAAGTTGTAACTTAAATACGTTAAAAAATATTAGAAGAATTGTATATATTTCCAGTGTGATATTGTCATACACCTCTCAATTTTCTTCAGATTAGGTTTATTACATATTTATTATAATTTCAGTTTTCTTACTATTATAACAATAATTTTATCTAAATCTCGTTTTTGCTTTCAAGAATCGAAAAAATTTTATTGATGTCCGTACCTAAAATTCTTTCTAATGTCAATGTTCTCACTTAAAGTACAATGTAAGGAAGGAAATGCCAATTTATTCTCTTTACAATTTAGGCATATAACTGACTATTAAAATGCAGTATAAATGGATCTGTAATGGTGTTTTATCTGTGAAACAGATACATGTATTTCCGGTCAATACTGGATGTGGGCTTCCGGTTTTTACACACCATATAACTTCTTGTCTTGAAATAATGTACTATATTATTTTTATTGGGAAAATTTAGGATAAAAACACACACCAACTTTGCCATGGTTAAGTCCTACTAAAAAATAATAGTTTGTGAAGGTTTATAAATGAAGAAGCTAGAAGAATCCATTAACATTTTTTATCTATAATTATTTAGTGCTGGAGAGATCTGGGCAAGAGAGCAGGTTTTCGCTGTTCAATAATCCCAGAGGGGGTAAGTCGGATCATCAGCAATGCCGATACGGTGCAGACGCCCCTGCATTTAGTCGTGACAGGTTTCCCTGCGGAATCTGCCGACGGCCTCCATCCGGGGTAAAAATCTTGAAAACGGACTGCTATATCTGTTCTGCTATTACTCTTTGGTTGGAGGCGCTAACCATAGCGTCAATGACGTTTTTGGCTGAAATTAGAGATTACTGGGCTTCAGGTTGTTCGGCTTCTGCTCCCCTTGGCTAGTTTGTCGGCCTTTTCATTCCCTGCAACAGTAATGGACCCATTGTAACTGTACATGCGACATGAGGTTTTTGTCCTTTCTTAGGAGAGATGCCCTTTCTTAAGTTTTTTAAGTGTATGGTTATTTCGGCTAAACAAGGAAACGCATTTATCTCACGATTAAGCACGTCTAAGGTTGCGTTCCAAAAGGGTTTATATGTCTTCTCCTGACCTCTACGAATGCGTTTGTGAGCGGTACGGATAAAGCTGTCGGCAAGACGTTTTTTCTGACTCGTAGGGGTTGCTATCAATTAGTGACTAGTGAAAACACATTAGTTGGTTTGGTAACTTTTGCTCAGGTGAAATTCCAGCGAGGAACCTTCTGCGTCATCTGCTTGTAGTGTATGCTGGACAAACCTAGTTGGACATCCAAAGCATCTGACAGTTTCAGGTTCGTTCTGGCAATGAGGTTGGCGTTGACAATTGCCAGATCAGGAGGACTGATGTGTTCTGCGTAAGATAAGAATGTAAAAGCTGAAGGAACGTGGATGAGGTTACCTGAGTCTAAAATACTTTAATAACTTTGCCGGTAGTATTACATGAGTTATATACCCAACGGGTTGAACGTGCTTCGAAATGGCTAACGATCATACTGTTTTTATGCTGTCTAATGTCATATATTTGGTCCATTGATGACTTTTTGTTGGGTGGATTAGAGATCCCAATAACTTTGCAGTGAACTCCGTTGAACCAAACATAAATACATACAGCTTCTAGTTTGTCGCGTTCTTGCATTTCGTGTACAATATGAAAATTACGATCGGTTTATTTTATTGACTCCGGAAATAATTCCTGAGGCAATTTATCGAGATCGTTGTAAATCATAAGTGGTAAAAGAATTTACTTAACAGAAACGTATAGCTTCCGTAGAAGCACCAACTTCGAAGAGATTAAGCATGTCTGCGTAACTAATTAAAAAAAGAGTCTTAAATTCAGTGAATTTGGAGGTGCCCGGCCTACCAGTATTCCAAAAAAAACGATGCGGAGCCGATTATCAAAGCCCTGATAAGGGCTTTTTAGGCGCATTGTCTTGTGGATCGCTCCGTTTGTTTTAATCGTCCTCCTGAAGATCGTTTACTGTAGCCACCAAGGGGCGAATACTGTAAGCAGATTTACCGTTACCCAGGGTGCACCACAAGAAGGCCTGCTCACCTTATACCCCAAAAATATAAATATATACAACCAAAAATAAATTTATATAATGCAAAAGTTAAATATAATATTGAAATACATTAAGGAAGTCCAAATTAAAATGTCTGCGAATTACCAATGGTAGCGATTATATGTGGTAATTATTGGGCTTTTGAGAAGGATAGTGTAGTGGTAGCTAAACCTTAATCATTAATTTAATTATCAGTTTGAGCAATATTTACGTCTTTAATTTTAATTAGTAGTTGTAATAAAACTTACTATAGAGTTTTAATGTCACAAATTCAATCAGACAATTAAAGGGATTTATTTATAGTTTATGACATTACAATTAGAGACCCTATAGTGGGTATTATACAATCACTCAGTGCATATGTTTGTTAGAGCAATAACAACAGATTGAATAAGAACTCATGTATAAATTCGGTGTTTAACTGAGGAATGATGATGCTATTTATTACCAGTAGATAACAAGATTCCCGCCCACCTGGGTTCTGGAAATAACTGTCAAAAGAAGACAAATAGCCTTGCTCTTCTCTTCAGTTAATTATAGAATGAAAATGATTCTCGTTACGGCGTTGCCTCATAATATATAACCACCTGCATGTTTTCCCACATTCGGCTTTCAACGGGAAAGAAAACCACACACTTTTCGAAAGACTTGTTCATTTTTTCTATCAGATCATTTACATTATGAAACATCGGATTATTTTTTACATAAAATATCTTGGTTACTAACATATTTTCATTGATTCCCTTCCTGAACACCGTTTAAGGTTCGAAGTAGTTTTATACTTAAACATATGTTTTACCTTTGAAGTTTTATTACTGACACAATCTAACTTAACTGAAACTAACAAGACCTAACCTAGCCTATCTTATCTTTACCTAATCACCCTAATCAAGCGGTGACGAAACCACTTATAACCAAAATTAACACATGCAGGTAAATTTTTATAAATTATTTACTGCTAAAACATTAAAATGTGGCATAAGTTGACAAAATAAAACGGTAAGATTTTCATCCTTATTTAAATGAATTTTAAAATTCAAATGGTATGCAATATACAATAAATTTTAAAATGTATACAGGGTGGTATTTATTTAATAAATGGTTAACGGCTTAGAAGCAATAACTAGGTCCTAAAGCAAATGTTTAATTTTCACATAAACTGCAATTCTACAAAGACGTTTTAAGCACGCCTACACCTCCTAAGGAGCTCGGTAAGACTTGAATCTCTGATACAGCGATTCTCTGATGTATATAAACCGCAGCTACTCCATTAAGAGCTCATCCGGTATTTAGTTTCTAAAATATGAAGCCGCCGAGTGACGTTACGCACTCACTAGTATTTACAAACATTTAATACGCATATTAATAACCACTATAAGGTTATTATGAACTCCACTCATATCTTGATGTTAAATGGTTTGAAGAATAATAAAATTATTTTTACTTTAATATGCGTGTGAAATTTTAAAAACAATATGACGTTTGTTTGAAATTGATCGATTACAAATAGATTTAGCCTGTAAACGGTTTTTAAGAAAACTGTATACTTCTTTTTATGTAAAACCCCAACCGTTTGTCTCATATCCTAGTTCATATCATAATTATACTGTAATGAATAGTTTCGATAATAAACCCTTAAATAACTTTAGTAAATTCATCTGTCTTGTTAATTTATTTCAGTCATATTAATTTTTGTTGCAATCGTGATTTACGAAAATCTCTGAATATAATAATTATATACTTTTAAGTAGAAAGGTAATATACACAACTACATAAATAGGCATATAAAAAAAGTTGAATATTCAGTTTAGTAGATAGTGTTAAAGTGGAATCAAGAATGTGTCATGATTATTTAAAATGCATTACAAATTTTGTCTGATTTATAAAGGCCTAGTAATTATGGGAGTATTAAGCCAATAGTCACCAAGAGAAATCTCAGCGAATAATAACTAACCATTGCCAAGGTGTAAAACCACATAAAGAGTAATCTTGACACTGTAAGAGAAATGTTTATTGTCCTTCACTTATTTCGAGAGTGAGTTAGAAAAATAACTGTATATTACAACTTAGTTAGGTACCAATGCAAAGTAAGGACATGCTTGATATCCTCGTGTGATCTAATAAAGAAGACAATACAAACACATGATTATAGAAAACACGAATTCTACAATTAATTTATCCGCCTATTTAAATCTCAGAAAAAAGTTGTCGCAGCTGCGTATTTGGATTAGTTTGTTAAAACTGTTTGTTGTGTGTTTTTAGAACCTATGAAGAATTTATTATAATATTGTTTTAAAGCCAAAACAGTTGTACTTCAAAATGTAGGGCAAAATAACTATTGTCTTGTTTTATTAAAAGCATTGGAAAATTTGGGAGAAACATACAGAAGAGTTGTAGTGATCGTGTAGCAATTATATATTCTAATGACTAGCTTGAGAAATGCTTGGTAAATAATGAACATATTCTGATTTTAGTTTTTTTTCCAAAAAGCATTTGATAATAATTCTCTTACGCCGGTTCTCAGGATGCAATTTTCCTACGTTTCTCAAAACCACGAAGTAATGTTTAGACGGTAAACTACTTGAAGAGAAATAGTTTATTTAAAATTCCAACAAACATTTAAATAGCAGTATCGCCAACTACACATAGTTAAATTAATTATATCTATATATGCAGACTATTTACATGTGTATTATTATTATTTATTACTAAAAACTCGGAGGGACCTTATCGGTGTAGAGCACTTAGCTGTAGCCTTTGTACTCTCTTCCCATCCCTACCCCAGGACTAGCTTAGTGGATACCTACCTCTTTGCAGAAATCAAGTACCCACCTGATGCTAGATCTTCTGATATCCTCTGGTGTACATACCTGCCAGCCAAACCACTTTCTCCTTGCAGCTCCCAAAGCAGGACACTCACGGAGTACGTGGATTGGGCTTTCCTCTTGGTCCTCGTCGCATCTCTTGCATACAGGGGACCTAGATTTTCCAATTTTGTATTGAAACCCCCTCAGATTCCCATGGCCTGTAACCAGCTCTACAGTAGCTCTGAGTTGATGTCTACTTAAGGAGAGTAGTTCTTTGCCCCACACATCTCCTGAGTAACCCCACAGTACCTTGGATTTGTTACACCCCAAGGTTACATTCCATTCCTCCCTGCACAACCTGTCTATATGTGCCATGATCCTCTTGCGCCCCTCCCGAGGCGGCATGCCCACTGCCCTCAGCAACGGTCCTTGGGTTATACACCCTTATTTTGCTAAGGCGTCAGCTCTCTCATTCCCTATCCAGCCAGAATGTCCTGGAATCCAGGTTAGGTTGAGTGAATTATGCTTACTCAGCTCTGCTAAAGAAGCCATAGTCTCAGCCACCAACCTAGAGCTGGTACTAGCCTTACCTAAAGCCTTCAGAGCTGCCTGACTGTCCGAGCAAATCCAGATGGTCTTGCCCCTCCTGCCAGACCCTATTATTTCCTCAGCACATAGTTTGATCGCGAGCACCTCCCCCTGGAAGACAGAGTTGTAGTCCTCCAGGCGATGACAAAATCTGTCTTGGTGTCTCGGTCCACTAAATCCTGCTCCCCCTCCTTCCTTCATCTTGAACCCATCGGTGAACCAGATTTCACCATGTCTGGGTCTATACTCCGCCCATGCCTCTATTGCAGGAATAAGAATTTTGTAGTTTCCTTTTTCCCTTTTAAGAGGCAGTATCTTATCCTGAGGTTCTATCCAGAGCTCCTTCAGTGAATCCCCAAATATCTGTTTATGAAGTTTGCTACTTGTCTTCCACTGCCCAGTACAGCTTAGCCGGTATGCAGTTTTCATTGCCTCCATCCTAATTTGAAGACTCAAGGATGGAAAACCCAACATAACCCTCATGGCCGCACATGGTGTGCTTCTCCTTGTAGCAGTTATGCCTCTAAGGAAGAGCCCCTGCGCGCGGTCCAGCATTCTTTTACTTGTTTCTTTCTGTGCCCTGTCCCACCAGACGATAGAGGCAAAGACCAACCTCGGCACCACAATGGCGGAATAAATCCAGTTCATTTGACGTGGACCCAAACCCCATCTCGTGCCTATTGCTCCTCTGCATAGAACGTAGCTATGGCTTTTTTGCACTTATCCTCCAAATGCTCACGCCAGAGTAGCTTCCTATCCAGAATAACTCCCAGATATTTAGCACTCTCAACGAAGCTTATTTTAGTATTACCAACTTCCATCATCTCCAGCGATTTAGTTTTATATCGCCTAGTGAAGATGAGTGCCACAGATTTCTCTCCTTGAATGCATAGTGCATTCTCCCTACACCATACTTCTGTTACCTTAAGTGCCTCTTGAAGCAGGTCTTTGAGGACCTCTTCAAATGGTCCCCTAACAAGGATAGCTATGTCATCCGCATATCCTACCACCTTGACACCCATTCCACTGAGTGTCCTTAGTAGGCCGTCCACGACAAGGCTCCACAGCAAAGGGGATAACACTCCACCCTGCGGGCAGCCCTCCGAGACCATCCCATTTATCGTGCACCCCATCCAGGATGCAGTGCTTATCCGGTTTTCCAAGGAACTCATAATCCAATTTATAATTCCATCAGAAATCCCATGATCCATAGCTGCTCTCTTGATGGCCAGTTTAGAGGTACTATTAAAAGCCCCCTCCACATCAAGAAAAGCCCCAATACATATCCCCTTGTTGTTGATCTGACCCTTAATAAAGTCTACGACCGACAACAGCGCAGTCTCCACTGACCTACCGGTTCGGTAGGCGTGTTGGCCCTGATGAAGCGGATACTGCTTCAAAGGTCCCTCCTTCAAATAGTAGTCCACCAGCCTTTCCAATGTCTTTAACAAGAAAGATGTGAGGCTGATAGGTCTGAAGTCCTTTACCTCTGTGTAACCTTTCCTCCCTGGTTTGGGGATAAAGATAACCTTCGTTTTGAGCCACTGCCCAGGCGTGTAACCCAAGGCAACACAGCCTCTGAGTAATCCTGTCAGTGGCCCTATTATTTCCTCCAAAGCAATTTTGTAGTAGTGCTGGAGTAATGTTATCTAATCCAGGCGCTTTAAAAGGCTCAAAAGACAGAATTGCCTCTCTCACCTTTTGCGCTGAGATCACCTGCCCAGCAATATTCCAGTCTGCCCTTAGCCCAGTATGTCGGAGGTTTTGAGCACCGTCCCCCACCGGTCTAATATCGGGAAAACTGTTCCTCATAAGCAGACGCAGTGTTTCCTCTGGGGTGTCATTAAAGCTACCATCAGTCTTCTTGACAAACTTAAGCTCTCCCCTCGGTCCACCTGCTAACACCTTAAACAGTCTAGCAGTGTCACTCAGTGTGCTTGTCTCTGAGCACCACTTTTCCCAAGAAACACGTTTAACCTCTTTAATAAGATTTTTATAGAGACCCTGGCTGTCTTTATATGCCTGCCAGGTCTCCGCCGTTTTCTTCTTCTTTGCCCTATTAAAGAGCCTTCTAGTCTCTTTCCGTCTTGCCTCTAACTCGCTGTTCCACTTGAGCTTACCACGCCCAGTGTTTATCCGCGAGAGAGGGCAATTTTCCTCAAACGACGTGGAAATTGCAGTCCTGATGTAGGCCTCAGTATTTTCCAGTTCGTTTGATGTACCATATTTACCACGGAAGTCAGACATCCGCCTCCTCACCGAGGACTTAAAACCTTCCCAGTTTGTCCTTCTCGGGTTCCTAAACCACACCACATGGGGAACCACTCCCCTCATTGTAGCAGTGATGATTCGGTGATCAGACATGGAGGGCTCATCCGAAACGTGCCAGTCATGCACCCACCTTACCATTTGTCTATTACAGAAGGTGATATCTAGAACCTCCCTTCTGTTTGAAGTGACAAATGTTGGCTCGGCACCTGTGTTTAAAACCACAAGGTTTTCTTCAATCAAGAAGGCTAGGAGCTCCTCGCCTCGCTCATTTGTGTCTGTGCTGCCCCAAACCTCATTATGAGCATTGGCATCACAGCCCACTAAAATTCCTATATTCCTCTCCCTGCAGTACCGAACTAACTTACGTAATTCTGCAGGGGGCGATTCTCTATTGTGGGCGCAGTAAGTGGAGGCCACAATGAACTCCCTGCTCCCACTTACCTCGCCCTTGCCTCGAATTCTAAACACCGCAAGGTCTTTAGTTGAGAATTCTTGAATCAGCGTGGCTTCTAGTCCTCTGACTATCACACATGCTCTGTGTCCCTCATGTTCCCCACTTGCGTAGGTGCGCCCAGCTGCAGTCAGACCCCTTATACGGTTCCTGACCAGCCACGGTTCTTGCACCAGCGCAAGCGCTGGTAATGTGTGCCTCACATTTAAGCACCTGGTTAGGACCACCGAGGCGCTTTTACTGTGATGCAAGTTGATATGCAGGATCATTGCTCGAGGGTCAGCCATCTCCAACTGACCCCTATGCCTTCTCCTGATTCTCTCTCTCGCCCTTCTCTTCCAGGTCCTTAGAGTTCCACTTAAAAGTGACCTCTGCAGTCCCCAGGAAGGCTTTCCCATCTCTTGCCTTTAATAATCTGGCCGATGCCTCATCCAATCCTAGGCAGAGGGGGCTTGCAGGTCCCCGCTCAATGCACTGTAGGATCTTCCACTTCGAAGTGTCAATTTCTGGGTTTTGCATCCCGATGAACTTGACCAGCTGAGTGGCCTCCCTTTTTGGTGGTGGTACTAGCACCGTCACTTTCACCCTTTTGATCAGTTCATCAGGCAGTACTAGCCTTGCCTGAGTCCCGTCCTCGAGCTTAACTGACGGTCCCACTTCTCTCAGCCATTTTGCCGATTCCTCCTCAGCACAATAAATGCTGCGACTCCATCCCTTAGGTGAGTGTCTCTGAACCGCGGAACAAAACCTCCACTAGGAGTGTCCAGAATCCGGTCCATGACGGTGCCCTTAATGTGGTCGAACGCCGCCATCTCCATCCTCCCGCCTACACTATCCCCAAAGGTCACAAGAACCCTCGGAAGGTTGGCGGAGATCGCCGAGAAAGACGGCCCTCCCGACCAAGCAAGCCTAGACCTCTTGACCTCCGACTCTGGAGTAGGATTAGAAGTACTCCCTTCCTTCCTTTTCCTTTCTCGCTTTTGTCGTACTAAAGTCCTACCTGATCCACTGGCTTCCGGGACGACAGGGCGGGTTCTAGCCCCAGCCTCCGTCAAACCCTTCCGCTGCCCGGATCGGTGTTTCCTCAAAGGGGGTGGCGGTGGTTCTCTGCCCTCCGCCTCCGCCTTCTTTGCTTCCTCATGGTAGGAAAGCCAGAGTGCTTTCCTCCTTTGTGCACCACTCATTCTTCCTGTTGCCTTCGCAGCTGGATTTCCATCTGTCTCTACGGGGGCCGAAGCCACCTCCATAGGAACAGATTTGTCGGTAGGTTCTAAGCCCTGACCAGTTAAATTTATTTTTTTCTCTGCCATGTGTGTTCCCACGAGCAGCTAGGGAAATAAAGGTCCGCCGCCGCAGAGCCCCGCTTACGGCGGTAAGGCGACTTAAGTACTCAGGGGTGGCGCCAGGTGCCCCTGAGGCTCCGTTAAAGACCCTCCTTACCCTGAGGGCCACGAATCTACATCGGCACGGATCGCATAACACCTTCAGATCGGGGGTGTAAGTGCCCATCCAGACCACCAACCTGGATGAGGGGTGCCTTTTGGTTGCCGCCCGCAAGGGAAGGGCAGGGCGAGAGCCGGGCAGATAACAACCCTTCAGGTGCTAGAACTGGCCCCTTTTTTTTGAGCCGCCTTCATGCACTCACACAAAAGCCTGGACTTCCCGTTTATAGGGAGCCACATACGTACAGCTCCGCTCCACCCGTCCCCCACGCCCGGATTAAGCCTCTCCACCACGTCAAGGTCATGCAGCCCATAGGAGAGGATTTACATGTGTAATACATACATTGATTTACATTAAATGTTAAAAAAAACCTAAATTTATGGGATTTCTTTTAAGCTAGACTCGTCATTTCATACACTAAGTGTTTTGTACGTTAGCTATTTGATAATAATCTAGACTCCAACATTACTGCTCCTTAATATCTGCATTAATTTTCTTTGGATTTACATCATCACTCGGATACACATTTACACTGGCAGTGAAGCACTTAATACATAAAGTTGTCAAAAATCGTAAAAGCTCCGAAAAATAAACCTCACCCCTTTGTTCTTCAGAAAAAACAGATAACAATGTAAATACTGAAAGGTAGAATGATGGAGGTCTTAACAGATTGGACAATGCAGATATTTTTATATAACTCATTCCATTTAAAATTAGAGACCCAAAAAAAAAACGATAACATTAACAGTTGAGCTAACTCCTACATAATGAACTCCTAACTACTACATGTTAAATAAATCTACATAAGGACCTATTACACGCACTAGAGAATCTCTAAATGAGTAGCAGATATTTGTTTCTGTAGGGTAGGAGTAAGTACTGGACTTACTACAGGTATAAATCCTATTACAGGCTCTTCTAAGGACTGTAGTTACAATACAAAATAATTGAAACGCATTTGAGATTATAATAAGGTAAAACAATACGAAGCTTATGCGGAAAAACAAGAAACCCCTAACCATCTATTAGTGATATGATTTACTATGTAATAAACATAACCTTAAACTTGTCACCAGTGAGTATTCTGTATTATAATAGACGTAAACAACTCACGGCTTTATAAAAGTCTTAATGTTTTAAACAATACAAAACTTCTCATACTTTTATATTTTGAATATTCAACCGATTTCATTACGGTATTGTTTGCAATCAATTACTACGTCATTAATATAATTCTAACAGAAAACCATAGGCAAGATCCCGGGTGCTGTACAAATTCAGCGCTTATCCCTGTTTCGCCTCCATAAATCGCGGAAACGAGTTAAGTAAAATGCGCCTTCCTGAAAACGATAGGCCATCTAAAAAAACGAAAACAAGAAAAAATGTAGGCCTAGAAAGAAAATTAAGTGCAAAGATCATATTGACAGATTCGTCTGTCTTAAAGACTTTCGATATGATAAAAAAAATGTGTAAAAAATTCGGAGAAAAGTAAGAGTGTGTTAAAAAACAAATCTATATAACTAAAAAAACAACAGGAAAAAAATATTTAAAAAATCATTGAAAGTGACTGTGATAAATAATGATGTTATTTCTTAGTTTGCCTTTAACATTTTCCTTACTTCAACCAAAGGAGGAATGGGTTCGATACACAAATTGTAATATTTGTGCTAATGAAGCTTTTACCGACGTGACGGTGATTTTATATGGGATTTATTAGAACTGCAGGTTTGAAAATCTTATAGGCTAAATATATTTTACAAAAGGTGTTTCACAGTTATGTGTATTCTTTCATTTTTGATGGGAAAATTTACCTGAATCACATCGCCAACTTGCTGCTGCACGAGGTAAGCTGGGTCATCTTACATTGTCTTAAATATTTTATTAAAAGCTAGAATGTTAGTATAAAAACATGAAAATAATGGAAATCCTTGAGCAGTGTATATGCTTCAAGGCCCCTTGGTAATTAATTTCATGAGCTCTAAATGAAAAAAGTAGAAGATTAAAGTTCAAAAAATGTGCCAACTCTTCCCAGTCTTACGTTCCTAAAACGCTCGCAGAGGATTACCCTTTATTTCCCCGAATCTTATTCCTCATTGATATAATTTTTGCGCTTTGCTGTACTTTTATTTACAATTCTTTATTTAATTAGTTTTTTTTATCATATATTTTTACAATTTTTATTTTTCTAACAACATGAGACAAAATATAACATTGCTTCGCCTTTGTTAATATTGTCCATACCTCTCATATCCATTTATGATTTTATTCCATAAAGAAGCTGTTTATTTCGTGTTAGCAATTGGTTGGTTGCAATTTAGATTTTTTCCTAATCGACTCTCATTTGTATTTTATTAATTTACTAATCCGCAAACAACGATGCACCTGCATCTGATCCCTATCCCTAGATGGTTGAAGGGAGATCCACGGTATGTAATTGGTATCAAGTTGCGATCATGTAAACGTGACATAATTCCCTATCATCTTCTTGTATCAAGGGAAATCTTTAATCCTACAAGTGTTATCCTTCCCTTGTACGTATTCAGTGATTATACATTCTACCTTAATCTTACACTCCCTCTTACAACATTAATTACTGGCAAAAGACATAAAATTCAACCAACAATAAAAACTAAAAAAATTCACTTGATATATTTTAATGAAGCCAATGTATTTACAGACACCACATATAAAATCGAAATAACTGAACGTACTAATACCAGATTTGATAAAATATATAAAATTGTTTTTCCTGAACTTAGAACTTGGTTCCTTTTATTCCTACAAGAAATAGTAAGTTTTCAGACTTTGCACAGCTGACTATTACAGTTATTGACTTCCGACTTAGCGGTTAAAACGTAGTACATCAAAGATGTGTGCTTAAAAGCTTCAAAGCCTTTAATAATTTCCGTAATATTAGGGGCATTACCTAAAAATTTTATATTCAGTTAAAAGTTATGAACATTCATCATAATTGAGTGTTTCAAAGTCAGGCGTTTGAATTACGATCTGTGATACGGGCACTACACCATATATATTACTAAGGGATCAGGCAAAAAAAGTAATAAACTTAGGAGTAATTTAAATTAATGGGTCCTTGGAATTAAAGAAAAATGTTTACTGGATACTAGAGGCGAGCATTAGGGTTATGCTAAAAATCTATAGCTGTCTCGCGTAAGACAATTGTTGAAATATAACATTAAAAAAAACTGTATTTTTATATTTGCCTCCATCTTCAACCCAAATTACTTGTAATTATAGAATAAAAATAACTATATTTGAGTGTAGTACGGACAAAATGGTATATACTATTTTTAAGTAAACGAGATGGGTTTTCACAGATAACATAAATCAATTACACAAACATTACTTTAGTTTTAAGTAATAAACACCAACCCTAATGATTAAAACCAAAGTAGTAAATAGTATAACAAACACCAACTGTAAATAGATATTTTTTTATAATTATGTATTTTAAAATCAAAGTTATTGTCCGGTCTTAGAACAAAGTTTTGTTATTAGTTTAAAATATAGGCCTACTGTTATTGTCCCTGATGATGATTTTGTTATTGGAACGTGAAGTTGAATATAAATTATTGAATATGACTTCCTAATGTTATTTAATTATGTCCTTAACGTAAAAACCTTACATAAACATCAGCCGAGATCTGTTGTCATCCTTTATACATACACCAAATCTAGAGGAAATAAAATTAGACATGTTTACAAGAAATGTATAGGTGAATTTCAAAAAGGGTAAAAGCAATATTTTTCGTAGATAAAAGAAATGTACTATCTAATGTAAATTTTCGAATTGTAAAATAGAAGGAATCCTCCAAAAATACAATCCTAAACTTACTGAATTTTACAAATTAGTATTTTTAGAACATTTCAGTGCATTTGAGAATCATGGCATTTTGTCATGTTACTGATAACTGACCTAAAGGCATTATCTTAAACATACAAATTACACAGAATGCTTCCGTATCCGTCACAGTTAAAAACGAATCTAATTTAATCTTTGTAAATATTATCTGTATGATGTTTTGTTTGTTAAGAAATAATTGTTTCAATAAACAGCAACTTGAAATTAAACAATAATATCTACGTATGAAAAATTAATAATTTTTGACCCTTTATCTAAATAACGTTTTGATTTTACCGCTGTTCTCCAAACTTCAAATTGTTCTTTTGATTATTGAAGCTAAAGGTAATAATAAAACATTTATTGCATAAAACTTAAGGGTTTTAATATTTCATCCTCTGTTCACCGACCCCCGCTCGTAATATCCAACATTGACCGCAACATTTACTCGTAAATACGATGCTATTACACTACAGAGGGAATTATTATCCATGCACTAACGTCGCCACGTTGTATTACGTGTAGTGGGAAATACGATGTTCCTTAACTTGCCACGGTACTGCTGGGCAAGTTTTCCATTCCGTCTCATTACATTGTGTATCTACCATTTTTACAAGACCAGATGTCCAAAGACTATACATGTACATTATGTATAAATATATATATTATCATAGTTGAACGTAATGACCGTAAGAGTTTTGCTATTCTTAAGATATAAACCTTCTAGTAACTCATTCCTTACAATAACTTATAATGATCTGTGAGTTACAATGTTTATCCTTATATTTACCAGATTAAATATTATGTTCTTGTAACGTTAGTAACTAAAATTGATTCCATTACAGACAATTAATATTCATATTTAACATATTCGTCTTTATATTTCTATAAACATATTTATATAGAAAACTAAAAAATTATTAGTTTCTTCGTTTCGTTTTTCCAAATACTTGCCTCTTAAACAGAAATGTTAAATAATTAATTTTTATCACAGAAATCTATGTATTACATTTACACAAATGGTTTTCCTTCTTGTTTTCTACCATAACTTATTTATTCTTCATTAGCCTCCTGTTTCAGGTAGCTAATTCGATTTACTATAAATTCAAGAATTGTTTTTTCTGACATATTCATTTCTTCTGGTACAGGTTTCGAAAGACAGTTCGAACTAGAAAAATATATCATTATTTTCCATTCTGCAAAGTGGTTCCACATTAAAGAGTATGAGGTAGTGGTTGTTGCTGGCTGTAGTAAAGCGGATAGGTGGTTGCAGGTAAGGGTTGAAATGAAACCATTTGAGTTCAAGTAATATTTTTTTAAATCTCACTGATCCTTATTTATTTTATTGGGAATTCAAACTTTACAATTGTAATTTGGAAGATTGTCTATTGAAGTAACAAACACGTATCCCAATTACTTTAATTTAAAGTGCATGCGAGTGATTTTAGGCTTCCATCCATTTTATAAAAATTAATTTATAAGTAGAAATTTAACATTTTTTAATGCACTCTAAAGGCACTTATTAGTAAACCTAGTAAAATCTAAAACTGTAAAATATGTGTCCTAATTCTTAGTTTGTGTTATAATTATTGGTTTGGTTTGATCCATATATATATTTTTTTTAAAAACATACAGAATGTAAAACAATTTAGGTAATTGATTAATTATTTTCATTTGATTTAGATATTCATATCTATTAATTTATTTTAATAAATAATTATACTATGAATTCATCTTTCAGATAACAATGCCTTCAGAATGGTTTCATATTCTCTGTGCATCGGGGAACGGGACCCTAAAAGTTTGATTGAATGGCTCCCAGGCATGCTATCAACCAAGTGTCAGTTCCATGATTCATGCATGATATCACCTAATATACGTTAGACCACTTACTTTTAAATAAGAAATATACAAATAACCTGAGAATGGACTAAGAGGTTTAAATTTTTTCGTTTAAATGTAAATAAATGAATGAGAATGCTATTCAAATAATATTTTAAATCAATAATAACATTACTGAGTTTCTGAGCATAGTTATATTTAAAGTTCAAATTCGTTGTACTAATTTATGTACAAATTTAGAAATGTTTTGTACAATTATGTTAGATACTAGTTAATATTTACCATCTAATAAGATTATTGTTAGGAGCAAATGTTAATAATAAATATTTGTTTACGGCTACACAAGATAATAGATTTGTTTAAGGTGCCGTTTTTACTTTGTACATTTTATGGGTACAAAAAAAACAACTGTCTTTGTAATTGTCCGTGATCCACAACATTGAACAATGCACTGATCTAGTGTGAAAGTAGTGAAACACTATAGTAAGTAGTTGTTTTTTGGCGGAGATACTAAAATTAGTGAATAATCTATTAAATATTTCGAAAATGGAGGTGTAACATTTTTTATTTATCTTTGTTGTCCTAGTCAAGAAAACAGAAATACAATTCAAAGATTTCAAAATTAGGTGCTTCGAGGTAAATTGAGTTCACCATGATACACAGGTAATATTAATCTGCACAGTGAAGTAAGAAAGTAATTCTAAATAATGTATTCAATAAATGTGCTTAGATGTATAACCTAAAACTTATAAATATGTCAACGTCAAGTCACGTATGTTCTTGATATTGATAGTTTATTGGGAAGACAAAAACGTTTTGAATAAATATTGTGATTAATAAATATATAAGAATCAACAGTGAACTAAGTCAATCAGTAGATGTGTGCATTGTTGTCTCTTCCTGATAAATTAGTCTATAATGGTGTTGCTAATTTGTTTGAAAAAAAAAATTGTTATTAAAACGTATCAGACACTTTAGCTACAGGTATAATTTTTAGGCACCTTTCAGTTCCCTAGAAGTTTAGAATTGACTTTTTTATATTCTCTTGAACAGAGGTTCCCAACAAAATAGTGTTGGGGACCCCCTACATTTACATGAGAATGCTGGGGACCCCCTAGGGGGGGTTCCCAGAAAATATTTTAAAATCAAACACCTGAAAATGACATTTTGTACTATTCTGGTACCTAAAAGTAGGGGGTTTTCTATGTTAATTTTCTTGCAATAAAAAGTCAAAACAGGTAATATTTGCAAGAAGTATTTGAATTAGTATTAAAAATCAATGTAAATACAAGTAAAACGGCAAAGGAGTGACAAATTAGCTTTAAAATATTTATTAATCTTATTGTACATATAAAGAACCAAGTAAAAAGTTTACATACAATAACAATACTATACAAGAGCAAGAATGTCTTCGATTTGTATCTCCAGTTCCTAATATTGACTACTAATGTGACAAGTTAAATCTCTTTTTTTACTTAATAAGTTCTGAGATGTTGGGTTGAATGCTTGATAATTTGACCCGAAAATCGTACTGCATATCGAGCCGGTTTCTGTATTTGTTTTTCATGAAGCACATGGTAGAAAATGCTTGCTCACAACGATATGTTGTTACAAATGGAAGGAGTGTCTTGAGGGCTTTGCTGCTAAGGTCGTGATGACATTCATGGGCCATTAGCCAAAATTCAATGGGTTTTGTATCATAAAAGACATTTTTCACTCTCCCATTACTTGTTAAATCGACAAGTTCATCTTCTTCCTTATCTGTGAGAGTAAAAATGCTCTCAATATCCCAGCAAGTAAATGGATTTCTGACCCAATCATAATTGGAATCTAATTCTGGAAAATATTCTCCAAATGTAGCTGACAGACCTCGAAGATGTTCAGCTATTTCACCTATGAATTGTTGAGGTAAACTGACATCAGCTGATTCAATAAATTGTTGCAGAGTGGGAAAGTTTGTGGTGGAACCTTTCTCAATACGTGTTGCCCATATCTGACACTTTTTTATCATAGCACTAACTTTATCGTGGACTGGAAACATATCAACATTGTTTCCTTGTAGACTTTGATTTAAGATATTCATATGATCGAAAATATCAGCTAGGTAGGCTACTGTGCAAAGCTGCAAAAAGTCAGTGAGGAAACTCTCATATTGGCTTCCACTAATAAAGACAAGAACCTCATCTCTAAGTTCAAAAAACCTGTTCAAAACTCTTCCACGAGAAATCCAGCGGACTTCAGTGTGAACAAGGAGTTGGTCATGCTCACTTCCCATTTCCTTGCATAGCAATGAAAATAATCTAGATTGAAGGGGGCGAGTTTTGATGTAGTTAACCACTTTTACAACCTCATTGAATGTGTTTTGCATTGTTTCTGGTAACCTCTTTACTACTAGAGCTTCACGATGAATAAAGCAATGTGTCCATTTTACGTTTGGCGCAACAACTTTGATACGAGCATGTAGCCCTGTTTTCTGACCAGACATTGCTTTTGCCCCGTCTGTAGACAAGCCAACACATTTACTCCAGGCAATGTTGTGTTTCTTAAAAAAATCGTCGAGCTCGTTAAAAATGGCTTCCGCAGTTGTGTGAAGTAATTCACATGACATGAGGAAGTCTTTATGTAATTGTTTTTCAAATATAAAGCGGACAAATACCAACATTATAGCTTTTTTTGATATGTCTGTACTTTCATCCAATTGCAGGGCAAACATATTACACTTAGATAGTTTTGAGAATAAATTATCCTCAATATCACTTGCCATATCGGAAATTCTCCGTTGTACTGTATTATTTGATAGGGGAACAGTACTCATAATTTTTGCAACAGAATCACCTAACATTCTTTTACATAATATTACAGCTGCCGGCAAAATCAGCTCTTCGGCAATTGTTTGAGCTTTCCCAGACTTTGCCACTAGTTGGGAAACTTCGTATGATGCTATGGTTGCATTTTCACTTGAACTTATTCCAGCACTTACTGACATTAATTTTTTGCTGTTTTTAAGTTCACCCAGCTTAATTTTAAAAAACTCTGCAGACTTACTTTTACAGTCCGGATGCTTTGTTTCTAAATGGCGACGTAGTTTAGCAGGTTTCATGGCTTCATTAGAAAGTATATCAAAATAAATAACACACTGTGGTTTAGGTTCATTTTCAGTCCCAGAATACGTGAATCCCAACGATAAATAATCACTATTGTATTTTCTTACTTTAGCCGAGACACTGTTTTTCGAGAGGTTATGTTCATCTGACACTGACTGCACTTTCACTGGAATAATGTCATCGCCATCTTCTTTAACTTCCGATCTGTCCCTTTTTAAAGTGCCACACTTTAACCACTTATCCATGATTGCTATCCCAAACAACACTCGTAGTATTACGACAAATAAACTTGTTATGTACAGTTTGTAACAAAACAAACACTTCTAATGACAATGTCAGCGCACACTTGGCTGCTTGGCGGAGCTGTCTTCTTGTTGAGCTCCTGTTGTGTGCCGTTTCTGAAAACTCATTTACAGCAGTTTAATTATGGTGAGTGACTTTATGGTGGTTTTATCGATTGTGGTTTGGCTAGTCAGCGCACTGGTGGCTAGTAGACAGACGACTAGACTAGACAGAGTAGACCCTAGCGCAAGCTCGCTGCAAGCGGCAGTCAGTGTAACTACGTTTGTCAAACTCAAGGTCAATAGACGTCGTCAACGCGCTGTGAGTTTCCATACATAGCAATCACAAGCGCTGTCACACCATTTTGCGTTATGCGTGCCTGTGTTTGCATTACGCGGCAAGAAAATTTTGTGGTCATTCTGAGGACCCCCTACGATGGCTTCGCGACGCCCAGGGTTCCGCGGACCACCTGTTGGGAACCACTGCTCTTGAAGGTATTAATAAGAAGTTGCAACAGCTATGCAACTATGCAAATTGACAACCAAGTTGTTTAAGATATTTCTAAAGTGTAATTAAATCTTTGAAAAGAATGCGAGTGATTTTAGGAGTTTCTTGTAGTTAAATACCGAGTAATGCAATTTGTGTTTACTTAAATCTTGGCTGTTTGACAACTCAAATATTTAAATACTTGAAAGTTATTAAACAAAACACATACAAATAGGAACTTTGTGAGCTACTTTAAAATATCTAGTATTGTTAGTTGTTTTAACTGATTCTCATGTGGACAGTTTGATGTATTAAGAATACAATAGATAACGTTTTGGTGAGACCAATTTTATTTTGAATTATATAATATATAAAATATTCTCTTAGGCTTAACCTTTTATTTTAAAATTCACAATTTCTGTATTTTTATGAATTTTAATAATGTAAAAATAGCTAATAATTTTCAATGTTGGCCTCTATTACACTGAAACGTTGGGATTTTTCGATAGAGTAAAGAAGATTAATGGGCAATATATTTAGGTTTCAAGAACAACCTGCACACATAAATACAATGAAGAAATTTATAATATCTTTGTGATATATTTATCTCATTGTTATTTATATAGTTGAAGCAACCAGATGGAAGACTGATCACACACTATAACAATATCGCCAAAGTACTGGTCACATCTTTTCACCTCTATATTCTCTTTCACCACTGGTTATAAATTTCAAACACAGAAGCATAAACAGAAAAAAACTACAAATAAACCAAATAAAACCTTGTTCTCCATTATATATTTTTTTTGCTTTACAAGAACTTGGATCTTGTATAGATCTTAAATCTTTAACATCTCTACAATTCATTCCTCTCCAGGTCCTTTTGACCTTGTACACTTCCATATTAAACATTGTGTTACCATGAAGGGAAATTCTTCTGTATATATATAACCTTGGAAGCAACAGCAGTAATTCTTTCAAAAAAATGTAGGACAGAACTTACTTACATTTACCTCAAAGTATACCTATAGTTTATGCTACCTATCAAAGAAAATGATAGGCCAATGGCTTCTATTGCGAAATGGATTGCTGGAAAATGTTATCTTATGGTCCTCTAACTGTTATTGACATTTCCTTTACTCTTTGGTAATTACATCCGGCATGACAATAGTGCGAGTGACACTTAAACAGCATAATTCCCTCATCTAAGCACACGGTCCTTGTTGCTAATTGGCAGAGTGCAATCATATTTACTTCTATTTCTCCATAAAAGTCAGATGTTTTCTTATATCTTTATAAAGACTGAACAATTTTGACTTGGCAACAGTGCCAACATTATGTTTCTCCTGTATGAAGATCCATCAATATAAATTTCTTACAAAGAGATTTTTGTTTTAGGACAAAATTTTGAGTTGTAGCTTGTAACAACAATTTTTCAGAAACGGGCTAGCTGGTTTGAAAGCTTTAATAAAACCAAAAAAATATGTATAGCACGAAAGATTTTTTTTTTGAGTCTGTGGAAATGACTTATTTGATGGGTGAAACTATTGACCGCATAACACATTTTGTAATAGAAAACATTGGTCTACAATACAATAAATCATACAATAAAACAGTGCAATACGGAACGCCAAATCTATCTGAACCAATACCCTAATCATGGACTGAAATTTGAAGAAACATTGGATAGGAGTAACCCTGGTAATAGCAGACTGGAGCAGTATACTGAGCATCCCAATCTTTTTGAGTTGCTACACTTTGAGTTACTGTATTTTGGGTTGTTACAATATTGAAAGTCCATACTATACGATGCAGTAGGTTAATGTATGTAGGATATACGAGCTACATAACACATGTATCCAGAGAGAAGACTATTTTGTTTTTCAAGCAAATATTTGTAATAACTAATAAAGTACTTTTATAATTACACACACACACACACACACACACACAGATACACACACACAGATACACACACACACAAATATATATATATATATATATATATATATATATATATATATACTGAATAAACACACTTAACTACGTACTAGTGCAACTATTAATAGTTTACACACATGTATAAAAATCTTTGCAATAAGATTGATGTTGCATCAATTTTAATAATTTTTCTACAACAAAAACATATTTTCAGGGGTAACTAAGATAAATGTAAGTAAGACTATAAGCTACACTAAATGCATGCCAAATCTATACAATCAATAACCAAATATATAAAAAAAACCGGTTTGTTAAATAGTTTGTTACCTCAATAAATTGGGAATATACCTAGATCAAAAACAATTAATCGTAATAATGTATAATTGTTTAGAAATGTATAGACACTACATTTAATCTAATTCACCGATTCAAGTAGTGAAATGATGGGTTTATTCATACATAAATACTCATGTAAAGGTTAGCTTACATCAATATTATTATTTACTCGTAATTTTAAAATTAATAGTAAGCAATTTAATCACCTAAAATAATGAATAAACTCTTATTGAATCTAATTTAATTCCTGTGTACGTAAAAGAAATGTATCTATACGTAAGGATTTTATTTGACCCATGTCCAATCTCTTGACTAAAGGAAATACTTTCACATTTAGCTTGGCTTACAAGAGCGTTTATCTTTTACACTGAAGAATGAATGGAGTCACAACGGCTTAGCGCAATCTGTCGTTTTTCAGAGAATTTAAACCGTTTCAAGCATTATCCAGTCAGAAATGAGGTCCAGATACCTAAAGAAAAGAAAATATTTAATTACAACAAAACGTTTTCTATTCTGTAATTATTTATTTGTTTAAATAATGTTTAACAAGTATTTGCATTCTTTTGTAATAATTTTATAGTTCTATAATTACTAGTTTAAATATTAAAAATTGTAATGTATAATTTTTGACCATATTTATATGTAATTTACCTAAAAGTGATTAAATTATTTTTAATTCATTAAATAAAAGTTCAATGGGTTGAAATCTATAAAATGTCTGACTTTATGTAAACTTTGGAATACTGCAGGATAAATATAAAATAAAACCTTTTGTAGCATATTTTTATAATTAAAGGGAAAATTTCATTTTTTAAATGTTAAATTTATTTGACTTTTAAATCAAATATTAAATATTTTTTTCTAAATAAATAACTTTTTCTTAAATATTTATTCTGCTGTAAAAATGCATTGACTATTTTTGTGAAATCTTTCTAACAATGCAATGAATATGACAATTGAAATTACCATGATAGTGACAAAATTATGGATCTCTTTAATCAAATCAACTGGTTTTAGTTGCATTCTCAATGGAACGATGTATTACAAAATGCCTGCGCAAATCCTATCCGATTCGAGATCATAAATTGTGAATGTCATGAGGTTTTAAAAGGTTATCTAACATTTCTAGTATGTAGGCCGGCCTATGCTCGAGATGAAAATTGTTGAAGAACATACTCGAATGATATACCACAGTGACTTCTATAATGGATCATTGGTTGAATGTGTAAGGCAAAACGAAAAGAACTCTCTATACTCGAAAGCTTATTTTATTTGCCCTTACATTCTTTTGATGACCTTCTTCTTATACTAAGAGTGAATTTCCAAGACCCCCAGCAACGATAGAGTATGTGTTCAATGGGGGCCTAAAATTACCTTGAAAGACTGTCACATAAATAAATTTTGTTTAAAACGTTTACATAAATTATAGGTTTTTTGTTTTTTTAATCAAGTAAAGTTAAATATTTTAAATTGAGATTGGTTTTTATTATTATTTTCGAACCCTCATCGTTTAAACCTTTATTTTTGTGTTATTTTAACAATAGGCCTATATTTATTATCGCAACCTATCACCAATAATTGTTATGTTGAAATAGACACACGATATGTAACACATTATACTGTTGTTATAGTAGTAACAATATTAATCTATGAATGGTTTAAAATAATTTTCAACAAAGGGTTTATAAATAAAATTATGCTCATGTCAAAACTTGTGGTTTCGGACCTTCATCGTTTCCCCCTTACTAATATGTTGTTTGCCCTGTTTTTATAATTAAACTGAATTTAATATTCTGATAAATAGAATTTTAATGATTTATTTTATGAAATAGTGTATATTTTTTTCCATTAAATGCATTTACTTATATCTGACTAATTTTATGTTATAAAAGCCTTTGATAGCATTTTTTGGTATGAATTGCAGTTTAAAAATGCATTCAATGTAACTAATATGAGTATTCGTTTTATTAAATTGAACATATCTAATCGTCTTATGTGTGAGTATATTTACATAATTAGTATGACATATTCAGTGTTTAGTTGGTTGCCCCAGGTTTATTTATTTGGTAAAGTTCTAATGTAAGAAAGAATTTTAGGATTAGAGTTCATTAAGCAACGCACCATTCACCAATCACACATGCAGGCACTGAAAGCACGCCTTCGGGCTTTAATGGGGTCACTTGCCGGAGTTCCCATTATACTGTGCGAGGATGGCCAGGTTTTATATTACGTTCTAAGGCCCCTCGACTTTATTTTGATCGACTTCCCTTCGACGTCATTTTCCTTTTAGGCCTACACGTTGTGACGGTCTGAATCGCCGTTCAAATTAGGTAATTAATAATTTCCTATTGTTTAAATAACAATTTTAATATTTAAGTAATAAGGTTTTAATGTATGGTATAATAAACATAAGAAGTCAGTAAAATTTTGAATAAGTATTATTAAGAGAAATTAAAAATTATAATAGCATGAAACTGTAATAACTAACTAAATTTGACAAACGAGAGTGAAGTGAAAAATTTCAAAGTGCGGAAAAATGCTAACTTGAGAAATAGGCCACGTAGAACTATCATCGACATTTTGAAATGACCAGAAAAATCTATAATAAACAATAGTGAAAACAGAATTTAAAAAACTTGAATAACAAAAAAGTTACAGCCATTTTAAAATAATAGACATTTTTCAGTGTTTTAAAAACGATTACGAAATTATGCAGGTTAAAACTGATACGTTGTCCAACCTGCCCGTACAAGAAAAGAAGCACGGAGATAGCGACGAGCTTAGAGCAAGGGGGAAGGGTTACATAGCCGAAATAAATACAGAAACTGTAGGACCTGTAAGGCAGTCTGTAAACAATTTTTAATACGAGGTGCTAACGGTCGTAATTTCGTTCAACGCCTAGGACAACCACCATAAGGCCAGATGTGAAAAAATAGCCACATTTCCGCCGTCTACTATCATCCATGGACGAGGGCTCCCGACTCAGCCTCCAGGACGTGAAAATGGAGAAATACTTCCATTGACTGACCAGGGATGTCAACTCCCGATGTCCAGGGACCAGGGAATCCAGACGAGAGGACTCTACGACCGGCAGGGAAATCCTTAGCAAGTCATTTTCTCTATTATATGCAAATTAACGTCACATTTAGTCAGTTAAATTTATTAAATTCAAATTACCAATTAAACCTAAACAATGACTTCATTCTATGATGAAAAATTAAATAAATCTTAAAAGCAGTAAAATTAATTAGTATAACAAAAATGTTTAAATAACCCAATCATTTTCAAGAAGACCAGATTTATTGAATCTTATAAATTTTAAAATTACTTTTAATAAAATGTGAATTTACCAATTCAATCTTGAAATGAGAAGATAAAATTTGTTATTATGTTAAATTTGGAAATAATTTTGTTTAAAAATGTGTAAATGTCATTAATGAATTATATATGAAATGTAGGATTTAAATATGTAAAAAATAACGAACTTTTAATTAATTATTTGTGAAGATAAAGAGAGAGAGTTAAATGTATTTTATTTGAAATGATAATTATTTTAGTTTAAAATCAGTAATAAAATGTATTATAAAAACTTACAGTATTTGAATTTATCCTGTGTTGAACAACTTATAAAAACTTTTAGTGTTTTCCAACTGATAAATAATGATTATAAAATCAAAGTAAAGTTTTAATTAAATTTCAGTAATTAATAGATATATAAAATTCAGAACCTAATGTTTCTTCAAACTAGTTCTCTCCTGAGAATTTTTTGTATTGAAGCTCAGAGACGATGACTACTGGCAGATCATGTTTAAAGAACATAGGAGCCTTTTAAAAAAGGTATCTTAAACATGATCATATTTTGCACGTCCCCTTGCTGTGCCTGCAGATCTCATGAAGTGGTAAGATTATTTGAAAATTTTGTGTGTTCATATAAATGCTGTTTCTTTCCATCTTACTATTTTACTGACATGTGTGACTATATACAGACCCAACAAACCTGCCAACCATCTTAGGGGAGGTCGTACAAACGTTAAGGTAGGAGTCAGCGGGAATATGCTTGCATTTAGGCGTGGTAGTTTACGCGGGAACACAAGTCAAATATTAGGGATCTTAACACGGCACACAAAACGGTGTGAGCAGCAGATATATTAATATATAAAAAATAAGTAATCGTGCCAAAAACTGCAACAAAACAAAGAAGAGCGGGGGGGACGTTGCAACTTGTACATAGAAAACTTTTGCTTAGTTTTACAGGTGAATAATTGTACCAAAAACATTACCCATATTTACGTAACTAAAATAATAGCTTATTTTTCAAATCTGCAAATTGTTTTTTACGAATAAAAGGTTGAAGACATTAAATATTTTAGTACAAATTTGATTTACTGAAATCAATCAACACTCTTAGATTCCAAAATGTCAACGTCTTTATTATTATTTTCACAATGGAATTCAACTATAGACCTTGATACTGAATTCATTTCGTTTGTATTATCTCCGTCCTTTCTGTTCCATTAATAAGGTGGCATCGTCCTTGACTACCCATTTTTAAGTGGTAGAAATAGCTTTCTTTTATCTATTTTAGCGTTCTACAACCAGGTTAGTTTGGGTCCTAAAAACGTTTTGTTTTAACGTGTTGAACAGCATGTGTAGTGTCTTTACTTAGATAATTCATTTAACAGTTTGTAGGGCCTCCCCAAATGGTCCCTTGATCGAGGACTGCTATTCTACCCACAACACACAATTAAAAAAAAAATAACTCTCTCTCTCTCTCACACAAACACACACACACCCACACATACACAAACACACACACACACGCACACGCACACACACACACACACACACACACCCACACATACACACACACACACACTAAGCTAATATTATCCAAGACGTATACGTTACTTTATATAGTTTAATTTCTTAAATCCATATTTTAAGGCACTATAAAGGCTTAGTTATTAATATCATCATCAAGTGGCGTGCAGTGGTATATTTATTAGATTAACCAGTGCTGGCAACGCGGTGGGGGGGGGTAAAAAAGAGCGTCCGGGGGCTAATTTGTAACTTAACTTTTATAATAATATGTGAGAAAATAAATTATATTAAAAGCTAAAACTTAATATGTTCGCCTACACTCATATATTTAATGTGAATCATGTTATTGTTTAAAAAAATTCATATACTTTTGATTTTAAATGTAAAACATAAACTGCTATTGGTAATTTGTATATGTAATTGTTATGAAGCATTTTACTAATTTTAAAATAATTAGTAAAACCAATTCAGTATAAATACATACAGTTATATACTAGCAGCCAAGCCTATACATGAAAATAAATTGATAAACCAACCATTGGAAGATTTTTAAAGTATTCACACTAAATATGACCAACATGTATTTTCAGCTTATTGTTTTCATTTTATAGTGATGTTACGTTGTAAAGGAACTAATTATAGGGTGAAACTAAGGTTAAAATTACTATTTCAAAATAAATTATTGTGCCCATTATTAAATCCTTTAAATTTGTGGTTGTAAACCAATAAGGTAGTATGATTGTTGTTGGTGGAAAAGGATAAAAATGGATTGTGAATACAGCGTACAGAAGACACTCAGGAATTCCACTGTCATTCCACACAGGAATTCCACATAGGAATTCATTGTAACCTCTGTATTTTTGTGTCATCACACTTATTATGTAACTAAGGTTCGATTTTAAAGTGTTGATCTCAAAACAATACTTTCACTACATTTAAAAGGAAAAGAGAACCACGGAACAATTACCGCCCCTTCTGGAAATATAACACACTCAAGATGATTACATTTTTCTGTCAACTAAAAAGAAGGTTTTATTTATTATTTCTGATTACTTTAAAGGCAGGTATTCAAAGTTAAGTAGCAATTTAATTACACACACAGACTAAGCGAGAGAAAGAGAGAGATATTTATAACTATACCTATAACTGAAATTGTTTATATATTTTTGTAATTAATATTTTACACTTCGTTCCCCATAATTATTACACATTTATTCTTAAGTTCAGTTTACCTTTTACTTTTAATAAGCTCACAACACAAATATATATATTGGAGAAACAAAAAATCTAAATCACTATTGAGTTTATGAAATTTAATAACTACTCTTATGTAACCCTATAGTGACAGTTTCTATACTTCCACTGCTGTATAGACTTCTAGCTAGGTAATATAAGGAAATACAGCCAAGTGACATAATCTAGTTTAATATGCGCTCTACATTCTCAACAACATCAAAAATTAAAAGGTAAAAAAAGATAGAATATCTCCTACACATTAGTTAATATAGCTGAAGGAGTATCTTATGAAATTTAGCTATTTATATTCTGGAACATCTATGATGTTAAGAGGGTCATAAAAACTGGTGAATTACCCAGTACTGAGATGAGCTATTAGGAAATTGCTGGAGCTTAGTGATTAATTAAAATATTCAGTAAAGTAAAAAAAACATCAAAGCTTTGTACTTTTTATTGTTATTATTTCCCTCTCAACAATGACAGCTATAAACAACAGACTTATTGAGAAGTAAGGAAGATGTCCGTGTTGAGAGGTTTTACTACATAATGTTTGTCATAATGGTGACGAAAGCATGGTAATTGGAAAGACAAAACAGTGATTTAAAAAAAATAATTTAAACTAATTAGAAGAGAAACATTAAATGTAGAATGTTAATAAGACAAATATTTTCGTAAATATACGCCTACAAAAAATAGAAAAATATATATATATTAATTAAATATGTTTAAAAGGCAAAAAGAGTAGGACATTTAAAATCTTCGTAAGAATGACGTATTATATTTGCGAAAACAATGGTTGTTTCATCATTCCAAATGATTGCCAGAAAATCACTTGACAGTTTATTATAACAATGTAAATTTAAAATTGTGTACACCGGTCACTTATTCATTACGTTTAATACGTGACTCTTGTTTACTTTCTTTCTATAAATTTAAGTCCATAATTTAAATGTAATATTGTATATTTAATAATCATATAATTATTTTGTGTTCGTTTATATATTTTCTTACTGGATTTATTTGTATAGTTATGTATATTTAAGGTTATAATAGTTTGTTATAAAAAACGTGGAGCACCTATGGAAATGCGAAATATATTTTGAGTTAAATTTCGTGTAGTATTACATGACCAAGTTTTGACCATGAGAATTTTACTTACAAACCTTCTCAGTAATAGTGTCAAGCCTTATTTAAAGAATTTAAAATTCAGTGATATAGACGATAACGTAATAACTTGTTTACTCTCTCTCTCTCTCTTTCTCTCTCTCTCTCTCTCTCTCTCCGTATCCATTATTTAAAGGTAATCTCATTGATTAATATCGTTATGAATTCATTATTGTTTACATATTATTTCCACTCTAGTAAAATGAGGATTATCTAAACCTGCTAGAAATCCTATCCCAAGCCAACCTCCTACTCATTCTCCCCCTCCTCTCTTATTAATTTCTAGTTACAAAGTTGTAGATGTTATGAGGTATTCCTAGATTTCAGAATGAACCCGGAGGAGGAGTATTCATTCTGAAAAAGTCTTGAAACCCTTATTTTTTGTTTTGTCATATTGATGTGATATTTATGCTTGTATTTATCCTTCATGGTAACTGCTGAGATAGTTAGATGGCGTGTAGAAAATAAGAGAGAGATAGAGAGAGAGAGAGAGAGAGAGAGAGAGAGAGAGAGAGAGGGAGAGAGAGAGAGTAAACAAGTAACATTATCAAGATGCGCGATTATTGTAGGCGTTGGCTCGGGGACGCATTGAGATATGGCATCTTATGCGCTTCAGCAGCCTAGTCTTTATGATTCCGACTTAAACCTAGATTAGTAAACTCTGACTGCACATGTTCTCAATGGGGTTCACATCTCATCCACCCCCCAGTATCCGTTACATGGGGTAACTCTGTTACTTTTTTTTATTACCGCTAAACCTCGATAACAATAAACGAAAGATAGTTGAAAGATTCAATGGTTCCTGCGGGAGATCAGCATTCAGCAGCGGATCGATAATAAACAACTGATTGTGTCAAACATGAAATTTCCAGTCCCTTTTATGGTAGAGAAATCAAGTTAAGAAGAAAGATAGTCGTATAGCGAGAGTAGAAGGAAAAGGTTTTCTTCAAGGTTACACTGGTGACTGCAAGAACGATTTCCGGTATGCCGCTTCCTAAGGGAACCAGTGAACACCCGTGGTAACATAGGTATAAAGACTGCCGGAACAGATAAATATTTCAGATTTATTATATTGTTTTATAAATTGGTAATACGAACACCGCCAACAGCCCGAATAGGATTACTTAGAATTTTTTTAAAGGGGGGGGGATACTCCAAACTCTACGTTTTTATAATATTCATCTTGCTATTTAATCCTCCGATACGACGGTGGTGTGTCTTAAACGGAATATATAAAATTAGGTACAGTCATTCTAAAAAGTACTATAATTTTCACAAAATATAAGTATTAGACATAAAACCCCTAATGGGTACATCAAATCACAAACATATAAATTTGATTTAGACATTCAAGCAATAAGTCAGTAAAGGGCTATTTTAAAATTTCAATAAAAATGTTGGACACAATCTCAATACCCCAAATAATAATTAAACATAATTGATAATACTAGTTACCTAAGATTAAACCCTTATGAACATTTAGATGACCTCATCATTAGAGGGTCTTATTACCAAATTACAATCTAGAAAGTTACAAACTAGAGTGACAGTCTAGTTAACTAAGCTACAGTCTAGGTGGTAACCTATGGTTTTCTACATATTATGCAGTCCCTCTGATGATGGTAACATGGTCATGGCAATGTAGATAAGGGTTTAATTAAAGACAACTTGTATTATTAGTTATGTTTGTGGTTTTGGGGTCGTTTCCATTATTTTTATTGTAATATATTGTACAAATATGCTGTTGATATTGTAGATATATTGAAACATTATTAGGCAAAGTATTATTAAACTTACTTACTTACTACCCAACTCTCATCCTTGGCAGTTGAGCCATTTGAGAAGAGATGGGCATTCTTGAAGATGAAACTGTTGTAATCCTGGGCCCTGTTAAGGTCTGTGCAATCATTATGGTGTTCGACATTCATACAACACAGCAGACACTCCGCGTTCTGAAGCACATGGAAGCGGTGAAGGTGTGCAGCAAGGCAACCATGGCCAGTATTTAATCAGACTCCTTATAAACCTATACCTCAGAAAACTGAACATATTGTAACGGACCACGTTCCACTCATGATTTATGTCACACGGCTTGACAGGTTTACAAGTCTTTCACTCTCAAGTGGACACAATAGTCCCACCTGTCTGGTAAGGAGCTTGTAGAACCTTCTAAGATGTGAAGCGGCAAGAAAGTACCAGAAATCGCTAGATAACCAAGTTTTGCAAGGCGTAAATTCAAACAGTTTTTGTAATGTACTGACGAGAGTAAGAATTAGAGACATTGACAAAGTAGTACGTATTGAGAGTAACTCTACATACAGCAAACGATCATAAAAGCTATTATTAGAACTCAATATACCAATGTTTAGAATCTTTTATCATTATGGGTTGTAAAAGTTCATATATTATTACATAGTTACTTAATCAAACAATTGTCTTATTAATAATTGGACCTCAGAATGAATGTAATATGGAAAATCATAGATACTTATAAACGCAAATTCAAATATTATACAATAAGCTAACAGATAAAAAAACAAATTTTTTAAAAATATTAGACAAAATAACAACATGGAATACTTCTCCACGTTGTAAGGTTTGGAATTTTATAAAGGTAAACCTTCTTAGCTACAGTGTGATATGTAAATTCTCTTTCAGCCATGCGTTATTTACCTTCCTTAGGTAAAGCTAGCTTATTCAAAGTTTGATAATTAAAGACTTCTTAAAAACTGTTTTTAATTAGTCTCTTACTTTTAAGTAACAAGTCCTTCGAGGTAAAATCCAAAACTTAAACACTCAATAAACATTTTAAGAATTTATAACAGTTGTGTGAACTTTTCTCAATTTTAAATATTGCTTGAATGGCTTTAACGAGAAAAATGTTTTGCGTATAAAACCAGTAAAAAGATATGTAAACCTATTTATGCTTCTCTTGCAGCATATGGTGGCAAATGTATAGCCTATATGGTGGCATATATCACATATGTTTTGCTTTTATTTTACAATTACTAAAATTTTACAATTATTATAAGTTATACAGTAAATGTAAATTATTAATATAATATGTAAGCAAATGAGTTATTGTTGGTAATATAGTCCCTGATTGTGGTAAAATCACGAACGTAGTTAGAGGAATTTATTGTATTAGTTTCTTTTAACAGAGCACTCATATTGAACATTGTGCAACTAACATTTAAAGTACACCTACAATAGTTAAAGCGATGAATAAATGATTGTACGAATTAATTTGTAATAGTATACACTAATTATATTTATTCCTAGTTAAATTGTGTTTGTAAATAATTGTAGAAGTGCAGTAGGTATAGAGAACTATGATAATATACACTGCTAAGCTATTATTACTAGTTACTACTCACAAATTGTGTTTTTAACAGAAATAAATCAATAGACTGTAGTAATTGATATTATAGAATTTTAAAAAAAACACTCTCGATTAACAGGAGCTAAGTGTAAGGTAGATTGTAATCTACATTTTTTTCAGAAATAATAAATAGTGAATAAATAGTAACTAGGTTTATACTATCAACACGTATGCCCAATACCCATTGATTATATTACTTACTATTTGTTAAACTTGAATTTATGTAAGCTTCGAAGACGCGTGGTCTATATTCTGTCCACCTATCAGAGCTCAATGAACAAGCGTCTCAGAATAGTTTGCAACACTGTGCGATTTGTAATAATCTAAATCTAATCATCGAATCATACTAATCTGTGAATACCAAGCCTATAGTGATGTTTTGTAAATAACGATTGAGCTTTTCCAGAAGTGTAAAATATTTTTCTTCATGTTTAAAATAGTTGTATGATTCTACTTATCTGAAAACTAAATGACGTAGTTTATTATTAAAGAACAAATTATTTATTTTGGATTGTTAAGTTAAATTGATTACAATTGAATTTTATAAAAGCATATTAAAACCATAAATAATTTTTTAAACGTTATAAGGGTTTAAATGGGATACTGCTACTTCCAGGTAGTAACAAACAGCTTTTATCCCTAAATTTTTCAGTAGCATCACTCAATCCTTCATGTCGATTCCTTTTCATGGGTAAAACTGATCCATGAATCCAAGCTTTTGCGATTCATCATCACTACTACTCATTCCTTCACTTTCACAACAGTGAGTTCAAACCAAGACTCTGTACTAAGCATAGTTAAACACGTAGCTCTTTTGAACATGACGTTTACTTAAAACTTTACAGTATTATAGAGATAAACACTGCAACCACCATTCCATACAAGTTAAAAGTATCAGACTGATTAGATGATTCTATTATGAGAGATGCGATGGTTCTTCATAAAACATCACTTCCTTTCTTTGTTTACGAAGAATAAATACGATCATTCCAGAAATGTGTTATGTTTCGAAATAATACAGCATGGAAACTTACCACGTTATTAGCATGGGAGTTGGACAGAGATGTAGGTCCCAAGAAGAGGACAAGAATGTGTAGTAATCTCAATTCTGATAAAAAAGACTTATCACGTACTATGCGTGAGCATTCTTAGAGGAGGATGGATTAAACACGGATTTTTTATTAGACAGCAAGATCTAACAAGAAAACGTTTGCATTATGTACAATCAGTAAAACCGTTTAATATGTATTTAAATGTTTCTCATTTGTGAAGTATTTAAAACGGTTTTTCAACGCCTTATACAGACTTTGGATTGTCTATATTGGGATAAAAAGTGTTTTAATCACAGTCTTTTTGAAATATTTCTTTAAAATAACCAAAACATTTGTTACAATAAAGATACTTCAAGAAGCAAATAAATTAAACAAACAGCATCTTAATCCACTACTATACATTAAATATCCACCAGGCCTTTTACATCATTAATAACAACAAAGTGCTTTGTATTTACAACACCAATTTGGAAAATAAACTTCAAGTTATTATAGTAACGTTTCTTAAGCTAAGTTCCATAAAGAACCTTGAAAGCCTAATTACTATCAGGGTCAGGTGCGTCATTCTAAAAGCATCTGAACTGAAACTTTCGTCTCCCCTCTTTCTTGCTTCAATACAACAAAATATTTACTTTTTCAATCCATTATATACCCTTTTTCTACTTGTGTATCTTCTTCTTCTTCCTAATGATGTAATTGTTTATTACCAATTTTACATGTTACATGCAATATTTATTCTTCAAACTATCAGTGTTCCTAAATAAACATGCTTTAAAGCTTCTGGTAACTTTCAATGTGATAAATCGTGGTTACAAAGAAAACATTTTCCATGTAAGATAGTCTCCTTTATTACGAGTTATAGGTAAACGGTTTATACGTCTTATATTTCGAAGCACCGTCCGATGGACATCTTTTACTGTAATTAATCGTTAGCAGCTAAATTATTAGTTTTAAAATAAGTAATAAAACAAAATACTTCTCTGCTGTTAAACGTTATCGTATATTGGTATCGATTTATCAGAGTTAGTGATGTCTATATGTAATAAATTCTAATATTCTGTGTAACAAAACCTGCATTATTTTACTTTTCGTATCTCTCTCTCTCTCTCTCTCTCTCTCTCTCTCTCTTTCTCTCTCCCTATTTTCCTTCTCTCTCTCTCTCTCTCTCATATATATAAAATTATATACACACATATATATATATATATATTTAAGATTAAATAATATACACTAATACAGGAGTATTTAATTTATTGAATAATATACTCAAAGCTTTTCGTTGGTTAACATTACCAACATCATCAGGAATTACAATACTAAGAATGATAAAAGAACTGAGTATATTATTCAATAAATTAAATATTCCTGTATTAGTGTATACTATTTAATCTTAAAAATATTGTAACAGGAAAACACATTTGATATTCTATATATATATATATCGGTTTATTATCGTTTTTCAAGCTATCAGATACATGTGGCTGTATAACGTTTCTATGAAATATAAAAATACTGTGATTAAAGAGTAATTTTTTTTTTCAATCTAAGATTGGAAATTAATACATTCATAGCGGTTTGATCCAACAAACCTCCTAGTGGAGAACAAAGAAAAGAAACATTTGGCTAGTTGTGTTTTTAGTACTCTTGTTTGTCTAAGCATTCAGCGAAAGTGTGCAGTGAATTGATAAAAAGGAGCAATAAACACATTAAAAGATTACGTGTTATAAGAAAATATCAAAGACTGAATAGAAAGGGAAGATTAAAATTTGTTTTAAATCTTCCTGTTTTTAAGTTTGTTTTTAGTGAATTGTTATATTGTTTTGAAGGGAATTATTTAACAAACAAAAAAAATATAAATAGAAGAATAAAGAAATTCATATTTATTGCATTAAAATAAATGATTTACCTATTACTTTTTTAAAAAAAGAATTTTCAATTTTCTTATTAAAGTAACAATGTGCTACAGCAAGTATACCAAGCGATAAAATCATATATATATACGGTTACCCTTCCATATTTATACAGTAGGCGTTGTCACGCCCACCTGTCAAAACAACAACTATTAACCCTACTTTAAACATGATACATCACATAGAATTTGTATACCTAACTCAATATACAATAAAATTTTCAACTATACAACATAATTACATACGTTAGAGTTTGTAGTACTAACAGTCAATGATGATGCTGATGTTGCTGATGATGACTTTGTCATTGAAACGCGAATGGTTAATTAAATGATTAATTTGAGAGTTGTGTATGTTTTTAATTTTTTTTAACACAACCTCGCACGCTAAGCTCAAAGAATAGTTGTATGGACTAAGATATACTAATTTATTGTATTGCTCTAACAAAGTTATTATAAGTGAAGAAACAATAATGTTTGTCTTTCAAATGACTGGAAGAAGTTGCAGCATCTGCATCCCTATTATTTCCATTGTATGCAGGCAAGAGAATTATATTGTTTTTCATTAATATTTAGATAGAAGCACAGTAAACAAATACATAACCATATACATCTTTATGCAGGCAGTAAAAACTATATTAGACACTTAAAATGTGTATTTTTTAGTTTAAATATTTGTAAGCGTCTTGTTTAAAAAATAATGTAAAAAAACAAATTTGAAATAAGTCATGATGCCCTTGCCTAATTAGTATGCAAAGTACAAAAGCATATCTTACGTTTCAATTCAATACGAACCTCAATTCTGTATATTTGGCACAGATGTAAAGGGAACGGTGTATTTGAATTAGCGAACGAAACATAAATCAACGAGGTTACAATCGATTAATTCATCTTGATGTTTTTCTAGTTGGCATTGTAATATATTCACAACTTACATCTGAAAATTTGCAAAAAACCTAATGTAGTTTTAGTTTCCTTGTAGAGCGTTATGTCCACTACATTTACCAGTTCCTAGCCTTGTCTGTCCCTCTGTGATAAACGTTGTAAAACTTCATGGCAAACCTAGTACTAAGGCCATAAAGTTTTATTATAGTTTTATTAATAGTTTTAGTAATAGGAGTACAACCTAAATGTGAGTGTTTGTGGGAATAAATTATGACAAGAACAGTGTGCCTACTATACCGATAAATTTGATAAGGTTTAATTAGTCTATTGATGAACAAAAACAAATAACACCCTTTTTCTGATGCAAACATACAATATATGACGTAATAATATTGATGCGGGATAGCTGTTAGCACCATTTCTCCTACAATAAAGTTAGCTTACACTGGTTGATGCTATTCAAAGTAATAACAGACAATTTTTGTAACACACATAAATCAGTTGATTTTAAAATTTGAAGTATAGAATTGCGCTTACTTCAACATATATATACAATGAATTTGCAAAGTAAGCTTTAAAGTTTTCAAAAAATTAGTAACTTACTGAGTTGCACTCATGGATCTTTCACTGAGTAGTTACACCAAGGTTTAAGTTTGTTCACGTTACTGATTAGAAAAAAAATACGAATTAGTAAAATCTATATCCTATCATTCGATTTGTCGTATTTCCTAATGTCTAAGCGTTAATGTACATCCTGGTTATGGAATTTGAAGACGATTATATATTTGAACCTTTCAAATAATAAATTTACATTGATGTATGATTCTAGTATATTATACTTCTAGGTAATATATTATACTACTAGGAAATAGTCGGCCGAACCAATCCAGCAAAGGTACCCATTGTTTGGTATTTCCTGCAACGAAATGACACACAATCTATATTTAAATAGCATAATAATTTCCTGTCTCTCTCATTACGAGAATACGATGATAATAGTTTTTAACCAGTTCACACATTTTTTTTAACCATTGAATTTAACCATAGTATAAATAAAGCTGTGGTAGTCTTAAGATACTGCCAAATAAATTGTATGAAGGGCTAGATAGGAATTGGGAATAATTTATGGGTAAGGTAAGAATGTGGTCTAGCATTTTGTAAAAGATTATAGCTGTCGTTCTTATTGTCACGATTTTGAGGGGGAATTGGAAGGAACAGATTTATGCAGGCTGCTTTCAGTATCACCAATGTGTGGAGGAAAGGAATGGTTCATTGTCTCCCTGTACCAGTTAGGACCGTAATGTAAAATCGTGGGTGGTATGAGCAGAATTGCACTTGTTCTCTAACAAGAACAAATATTGGCGTCCATCTCTCATGTAATTTTGGAATGGTTTTTAGACAATTTGGGAATCACGTTTTTGTGCCTATACTTGTATTGGTTAACTTTACACAAATATTTGATGATATTCATTGTTTAAAGCTATCAATGAATATATCATAGTAGTGAATGTCTATATAGGACAAATATCCGGAATACATCTCTTCATTATGTATTGAATAAACACAGAGTTTCGCCAGAGTCTCATTAGTATTGACGAGTTAAATATAACAAAAGTTGAAGCACTAATGACAAACGGAGTTGCAGCGTGAATACAGGTGAGATTCTGGCGAAACGTCGGAACTGCGTTTTCATGCACCTCGGACGTCAGATGTTGTCCGGATTCTACCTATTCGTCAATTTTTCCATCCGTTAAGGAATACATTTCACCACAGACACGCACACGCACACACTCACACACACGAGGGCGCGCATTACATTTTTAAAAAGAAATAAAAAAAGTATCAAAATAATCATTAAGATGTAAAGCCGGTTTAAACAATGTGTCTTATGTATTAAAATTTAATTGGCTATTGAAATTATATAGAGTAATTTTAAAATAATCGCAATATAAGTAGTATTAACAGTAAATCATCAACAATGTTTTTATTCATGTACAAAGATGTCTAGTCTCAAGAAACTAATAAATCTTTGCGACCATATAGAAAAGATATGAATTACAATTTTATATTTTTACGAGATTTCATTTTTTCTGAATCTACACTGTATTACTGGGAATACTGTATTCCCATTTGTTTACAGAAAATTGTTTTTCAATCTAACGAATGTTAATAAGTCAATTACTAACTAAAACATATTCGACTCAAATCTTACATTAGAGAGAATAATTTTAAGCAAATTATTTCCATTAACAAAACCTTATGACATAATGTTTCGATATTTTATTGTTTTTAAAATGTTAAAACTTTACAATAATTAAGACATTTTGACATTATTTCCTTGAGTTATGTATTGGATAAAGCAATATTAAGTAAGTTTATTTTAGATATTACATTATAAAAATTAAATATGATTATAAAAATATTAGTAGACAAGTTTTTTTATGACAAATTTTTACTTTGTTACTTGATGAATTATTGATCTAGTTACTCATTACAATTTCGTTAAATAACTCCAAAAAACCTTTTAATTGTCTCTCCGTAAAACGTTCATAAAGGTTCGTCCTAACCAATATACATAAATATAGCTACAGTTCCTAAACGTTAATTCCCCAGATAATCTTCTGTTTCTAAAAGTTCATATGGGATACAGTTTTAAAGAATCTGTTAGGTCAGAGCGCATTTAGGTTATGGAGGTGTTCCCAATTATTCAAATATCGTTTTAAGAATCAGTTCCTGACAAAACCGTGCAACAATGCAAAACCAATCTCATTGTATGATCTAGGATTCTACGACATACAATCGGTCTTCTCCTGAGGATATCCTTTACAAAAACTAGACTATGTCCTTTCATGACTGAAACAAACTATTTTTGAGGGGAACGCGTGTTACCTATTGCCTTACTCTATACAGCGTGCCTTATCCTTCTTTGAGTTCAACTTCTTGTGTTTGTCGAATATTTTTATAATCGATGAAGGCCTTTAAGTATAGTCGCGATAATATACCCTTGTATTCAATCACATAATAACTTCTCTGTAAAGGAAGTTTTGTGTTGAACCTCTCCTATGAATGCACATCTACCATTCGAGGCCCAAAAGGTGTTACCAGCGATTCAATTTTGTGTTAGTGTTTTCAGTCACTCAACATAAATTATTATCCAACAAGATATAATGTACAAGATATCTTTGATAAACTTAGGCTTATTATACACTGGCATTTCTTAGTGTTTCTCAGAAGCGGCAAATCGCTCATAACTTTCTGCCTTTAGGATTTTCTTATAATAAACTAACATACGTCGTAAACCGATGTTTATTATTCATGGAGAGGCAGCGTATAGAGTACTTAAATTATATAAAAATCAACTGCCAACTATTCTTTTTCCAAACACCTTCCCATATAATAATGCCAGAGGTAGTTTTTATATAGATGATATATCCTGATTACTGTAGTTTTTTGTGATTTTAATCTAGCTGTGAATGACATATGATCCTCATCGTCATTCAAATAAAAAGTCTTTGTTTTGACACGATCTGCTACTGGTACCTTCAATTTTCCCCATCATTGAAAAAGTCTCATCCTCATAAATGAAGAAGGATGACACTTAGCAACACAGAAACGATACGGTGTACGTCAAGGACCAATGACATATGACGATTCCCGAAACGATCAGTTATTAAGTTTTCTGGATTTAAATTTTTATTTCCAGCAAATTATCGTCATGATATTTGACCTTAGGGTCAGATAAAAAAGTTTGTTTTGGCTGTTTTAATAATTCAGAGTCATGTTTTGAGATGACTTGGTGCATACTCGTGCCTTTAAATAAAAACCAATTTTTCCATTATATTATCTCTTCTAAATTTATATGTATCTTTATATCAAGCAAGGTTACCCAGCTAGGAGGTCGTTTAGAGGCGGATTTTGAAAACAATGGCTTTTCTGTCTTTCACAAGAAGCTACAATCAATTGTCAAATACATTTGGAACATTAACATAAAAATCTAAAGATATTTTAAAACCTAATACATTGTCCTAAGTAAATTTATGTTTTATAAAACGAAACCTTATACCGAAAAATATAAAATAATTAAAAAGTTAGGCTCAGGTTATCGATAGATAATACAGCAAAATTTCGTTTTTAATATGTGTTTGACATTATCACATGGCAAGAGTAAGTAGACCATATGTCTTATTTAGAACGAAAAGCCGTGCGTTCTCATTCGTATAGTTAGATATAGAGTTATTTATTTATTTTTTTAATATCTAAAAACACAACTTTGCAGTCCAAACGGCTTGTCCCAATAATAATGTATCATTATTTTGGGAAAAATACTTGAAATAGATTTCAAATTTCTTATCCAGAATTCGATATTTTACAAAATTTATAAAAACATGTTACACTTAACTTTTTGAATTTGATTTAGTTCTTAGATAAATTTGGAAGCGTTAAAACTTTTAACAGCATTTTGTTCAGTGTTGATTATATTTTGTTCCTTTTACGGTTAATAAGAGTATATTTATTATCAATATAAATATATGTTAATATATAAATTTATGGTTTCAGTTTACAAATTTTCCTATTCCGTTTTACCTTTCAACGTGTATTTGGCAAAATATGATTATACGTTTTGTTTCGTAGTATTTTTTTGAATCCGACCTAATTGTTTATCAATATTTTAACTAAAATCACTCTGGTTATACAACACTACAATATTTCGGACAAAATCTGATTTACAAAGGACCAGGCCAGTTAATGTAGACACTAAAATATTCAACATCTTTTAACTCTATTTGGAAAACTATAATATCAACGGTAGAAATATAAACAAACCCTCCGGGGATATTTCAGCACAAGAGATTTAAATTAATTGCCCTTTGAAACAGCTCCATACGGATAATAAACAAATAAATTTGTTGATTGATTCTAAATTAATCAAAAACCATTAATTATTGAAATGAATTATTACCTGACACTTTTATTTGAATTTCAGCTAAGTTTGTTTTAGTTTATAAAATATAATTAAATAGAATTAAACGTGCACTTTGTGAAACCTTTTAAATGTAGAGCGAATAAAAATTATATTGCATAGATATGTATTTGTAAATATTGATTCTAGTCTCTCTCTCTCTCTTTCTCTCTCTTTCTTTCACACACACACACACACACACACACACACACACACACACACACACACACACACACACACACACACACACACACACACACACACACACACACACACACACACACACACACACACACACACACACACACACACACACACACACACACACACACACACACACACACACACACACACACACACACACACACACACACACATACACACACACACACACACACACACACACACACACACACACACACACACACACACACACATATATATATATATTCAAAGATTTATAATGCACAAAAATATAAGTAAAAACTGGAGCAGCTAAGAAGTACTTTTTCAATATTATTAAATGAAACATCTCAACCATAAAAAAACTCTCTTTATATTCCAATGTACATTTTGATTCCACCCAAAATATTGACTCTCACAAATAGACGCAATAAACACTCACAAATTGTTTTATCTTACTTAGTGAAATAAATATTGTAAGAAGGGTTTCTCAGAAGTTGTAAAATGTGAAACAGATGAAACTACTTTGCCTAATTAGATCTAATCTACTTGACGTACGCAACAAGGTGGTATTGCTAATTAAAGCATCAACTTCAGCTTAATGCCAATTAGTACAACAAAGGGCTGACTTTGTTTACTGGCAGTGTGGAGGAAATAAACTACGAAGGGCGTTACGTAGGTTTTATTGATCACATAGTTCAACAAGGCTAACAGGACGGATCTTCGTTAAATTATTGATTATTATTTCACACTAGGATCCGAATGCCTAAGTATATCAGTTTTCAGAGATAAGGTCAGAGTAGGCAATGGGACACAGAATCCGAAACGGATACTCTCAATAATTGAAAAAGTAATTCCTACTATAGGCAAGTGTAACATACTAATATATGTTCACATGTTTTTAGTGATTAAAGTGATACTCAGATTATATCGGTTAAGTCAAGCTTTCCCAGGTTTTATTTCAATAAGTTATTTAAGTAGTATATGAGTTTTCGTTTTAAACAGTTATAAATAAATTTGTAGGCTAAATCATTCCTTTTAATATTTATATTTTTGTCCTAGACTAATAATAACAAATTACCCTTTGTATGCAATATATTTAAATATTTTATTTATATTTCATTTTGAATAAATTATTTATGTAAACAATAAATGACCCATTATTAAACCAGTTATTTACCAATAATTATAAATAACTTTAAACGTTTACTCCTCTATTTCCTAAAACTATAGGTAATTTTCTCTTCTATTATTAATCTTATTCTGAACAGATTTCATTTTCTATTACTTGATTGCATATACTTTACTGTAAAATAGTTTTTTTTAATTGTACTGAACGAATAAACACATTAAAATTTTATTTTTAAACATTGTTTGTAACATTGAAATATTTGAAACATGCTGGAGATTCCATTGTATAGCTACAGGTACTTCCAATTAGCCTTAAAATCTATATTTAAATTCCATATATAATAAATATTTTGCATATTTTGATTGCTTTTCATAAATATTTACATGTTTCAAAAGAAAATCAACTTTATAAGTTCCCAGGGAAACCAATTTACATTGCTATTAGCCTAAGTGTTTCAAGTTGTTGTTTTAGATTTAAAATGTTCTAATATTAGGAGTGAATAATATTTGTAAATTTATTTCATACATTTACCAATATTGTCGTACAATTAAGATTTTTATAAAGCTGTAGTATATCTATACATAATTAAATTGAATAATAAAAAAGCAATAATATAAAAGACCAGTGTATTCCAATCACAACTAGGCAAAGTATACTTGAACAGAAGTAGGATGTAAGGGAAGTTTGAGATTATGAGTTCCACTGTTCAGCTTATGCACTTTATACGGTTTGGACAGTTAACATCGTTATGTTAAACTAAAGGATGGGTTGTCAATTATTCCTCATATCAACAAACGTTGTATCTAAGTTTATAAAAGTGAAAGGAACCCTTCACTCTCACCCCAACCCCATTTCTTCTCAGAGAGTAAAGCACTCACGTTGATTACTTCCTTGCCTGAATCATTTTCAGTTTTCTTTCACATTCTTCCAAGAGAGTATTGCAATTGACCTAATTGTTATAATAAATTTAAATATTTCAAATTATAAATTGGAGAAAGCGGAGTTAAAATCTCTCACAAAAAAGAACCAATACGACCACTATAAAATTATTTGAAACAAAGAGAAGTACTATAAAGGAATTTTAATTCACAACGAATAATTTCGAATTGGAAAATATAAGGATAACTTATTCATGACTTAAATTTTAAAAATAAATTTAATGTTTAAAAATAAAACGTTAAAATTGCCCTTAGAATAATTGATTGTTTTAACAAATTATTTTCTGTTTTGTAATAGAAAATCCATTTGCACTCTATAACCCCAAGTCGAAAAGAAGTATTATAATGTGTTATTGTATACATGCGCCCTTTTTACAAAATAAATACTCATTCCATTAAAAACATTATAAGAAGATCTTTTTAAAATTATTTAGAGACTTAGGAATTTTAAAATTAATTTTAACATTAAATAAATCATTTTGTACACTTTATAATGGTCAAGTTTTCAGATGATAATATTATGGGCTTCTAAAGATTGTGTGAATAATATCAATGATTGGAAAATCACTACCAACAAAAACCTTTCAGCAGCTCAAACCGCCAACAATATTTGAAAATATTATGCCATCTGAAAATAACTCACTTTTTAGAAATCTAAATAATATTTAAAATTTTCATAGCATGGGTTTTCAACTAACGAGTTTTCAAAAGTAATAGAAAATAGGATTTTCCATAAGAGCCAAGATTACATTAACTAAATTATCTGTAAGTATGGTCTTGTTAGTCGTTTGAATTTAAAAAAGCGTTTTTACTGATATTAATTAGAAAAATATTTTTTCTAAATTAATTGAAAATGAGAAAGTCCTTCATTCATTTGAGGCTATTGCTATAAAAATACCGTATTCGTACTAATTTCCTCCCTTAAAAGTACACTTCGTATAAGGGGCACAACTTCAGCATAAACATAGATTGCGCAATATAAACCAATAGCGACAAAGTCTGCATGCCCGTTATATCTTTTATAACTTATAACCTTATTGGGCCTAGAATCGCTGTGTTACTTATTCACTGAAAATATTGGTTTTACTTTTAAATATCTTCACAACCATTAAATTGGTATAGAACGTTCAATATTGTGGTTATAGTTGTTTTAAACAAATGATTTTCATTCAATTAATATTTGATTTCTATAGCTACCAATTGTTTCTATTGTAGGCTATGTGAGTGTATAACAAAGCTAGCAATATAATACTTTATATGTACGCTGTAGTAATATTTTTCGGTTTCTTGCAATAATTTTTAAAATCAATACTAAAGTTATATGCACACAATGTTCAATGTTATCCGGCGGTTAAATTTAAGTTTTTAGCTTGACACTACGATAAAGTCCCATATAGAAAAAGACAGTAAAAAATGTTCTTTAAAGCTTACCTAACTATTAAATGTTTATAGCTAGATTTAATTCAACTCAGGGTCTTTACTATTAAGATTTAATCATTTTAGGCATAAAAATTCTTTGAAAAACCAATGAAGTAACAAAATCAGTTATGCATTCCAATCAAATAACACGTTTTTAATAATATTTAACGTTTAATTCAAATAATCCATTCAGTATTGTTATCATGAGAACAACTTTTTAAACATGAATTTAGTGCATATAGCAGTCTAGTTACTATTATGACGTATTAAAAAAAATCCCAACCCAACAAATCACTGCATGGTACAAGGAGATGTAATTTTATTGGATCACCATGTCACATTGTAATAGAAACATTTCCTCAACATTTTGATATATAATTCTCCACGTAATCTCGCCACTATTTAGAGGCTAGATATAGTTACGGTTATATTTGTCGATGGAAATATATGAAGCAATTACGTTTCTTTCTTTGTGCTCAAAGAAGGTTTTGGATCTATTTAGTATAAGGATAAGCGAAGGCATATCCAAAGTAACGAGGCTTTGAAAATAAGTTATAGTTAAAGTAAATCCACACATTTTATTTATTTAAAACGTAACTGTATAACAGGTGCATGTAGCGCAACATTTTATAAGTAGTGTTAGGAATTGTAATGAGAATGTGTAAGACATCATCCTAATGATTGGGAAATAAAATTATTTCCGTTAATAAATGATACAATGCTTCAATATCGAGTCAAGATAATTTAATTATTAGAATGTTTGTTTGTAATAATACAAAATAGTACAGGTTTAAATAGTACAACTAGTTTGTTACCCTTTTCAAGCCAGAAAACAGTATTATAATACTTATAAATACGTTTATAAAATACAAGTACACTCACTGCAATAATTTAAAACGAAAAAAACTATATAAAATAATAGTCGAACAAAATATTCAAAAAACCCAAACAACTTTATTGATTCATATAAAAAATAATTAAAACAGTAACAGCGCTAAGAGAACTACAATATTTACATATAAACACACACAAAATAAAACCAAAACAATAAAAGGATTTATCGTATAATATAACAATGACTTATACACAGCACATAACCTATCGAGATCATATTTAATGTTGATATCATTATTTTATGAGATAATGTGTACAACTTGTACATAAGTCCTCTTCCTGCATTTGGACTCATTATCCAGTAAAATTTTCAAAATCAAATTTAAGCCTAACCCTTTTACTCTATTCAAGGAAAACCAGAGAGAAAAAGTATTTATCCTTCTTACTATTATTCTCTAGTTCCGGTACACGAACACAAACCTATCTCTTAGACTCGCCCACATAGGAGGCATCACACTGCAGAGAGTTATGTATAGGCCTATGATACGTTATGTAGTATGTATAAGCCTTTGAATTAGTTCCTGTTAATTTGTATGGCAGATCCTTTTCCTGTTGGTGATATTTGAATACGTTATTTTGTGTGTGTAGATATGTAAATATTGTTGTTCTATCAGTGGTTATATTGTTTTTAATAATTTTTTAGATGCATTTATAAATTTAGATTTTCCCTATTTTCATAGGTCATTTTATTACAATTTTGACTAAAATTTCATTGCTTGTTTTAAAAGTCTTAATTTATTGTAGTGAGTCTACTTGTAATTTACATGCGTTATTAAAAGCAATTTATTATAGTTTTAAGCATTGAAAAGGGCACGAAACTAGTTGCCGAAACGTTTCACTAATTAAATAAAGTCCACTCAATGCCCAACCATTTTATCGTGTATTCAATACTTATTTCCAGTACTTAAATAAATATGACAGTTATTTCCCACTTCATCCGACAAATAAACGAAGCAATTGTTTGTAACTAATTATATAAAAATTGTATAACTTAAATAATAAGAATAATAAAATATTTAATAATCTAGTCTGTTATCGCCTTGAATAGTTTTATAATTTCTAACTCAAAGAAAAACATTGGAAATGGACAAAAACTGGAATTAAAATTATTTAATATGTAAATAATTTTAATTTATTTTTTAAATTTAAATATATATAATTTTGGATTTATGAATTATCATTTTGCGCGCGTGCACACACACACACACAGATATATATATATATATATATATATATATATATATATATATATATATATATATATATATATATATACAGTAGTTAGACTTTAGAAGAAGATGCATACTGTATAGTTACACAATCTGAAGCTAAATCGATATAAACGTATTACCAATATTCCTCGATACGTCTCGTGTAAAGTAATAAATACTCATTTTTAAACAGTCATATATTAAACACTTATAAAATAATTTCAGATCCCCTGGTTTTTTTTAAATTTTAACTTTATTATTGTAAACAAAGAAATCGAAACCTATTGAGCATTTAAGCAATTCATAAAATATTTTTTCACTTTATGAAATCAGTGATTTTAACACAGAGGTTTTTATTAGGTTTTGGATAAAAAATGTTACAAAACTTTGAAGCAGTGTTTGGTTGTTACTCTTGGGACCAATAAAACATGGAATACGTTTTGATTCGGCGATAAAAAATATAAATGCCAATTCCGCTTGACCAGATTTATAGAGCTGCATGTTGTTTTTCTGCCCAGAGTTCTGGGATTTCACATGGCTTTAGTTTTTAATGATTTTTCAATTCATTTCAGTTTTTGATGTCGTTTAGAATTACATATTATTATATAAATTAAAAATAAAATAGTTACATAGGCTGAATAGATGTTTTATAACCAATTTATTTCTGATTAACCCTGTAAAGTAATGTGTCGAATAATTTAAAAAAAGTGAAATAATTCTTCACTAAAAAAGTGAGTTAAAAAGTCAGGTAGCCAGAATCCTTTCTTAAATAAATATGTTATCTTGATTTTGACATTTTTATTTTTCTTTCTAATGACACTGATGATCATTTTTACACATCCTTCATAAAACATTCTTTATATAAATTAGTAGATTATGACCAACTACAAATAATAAAATTTCAAAGAAACATTTCTTTTAAACCCAATATTATTATGAATGAAGATCGTAAAGTAGTGAGACTACTCTTTTTAATGTAGATGATTTCATAACTATTTGTAGTGGATTTGCTACCACCAGGAAACACTATGATTATTTAAAATGATAATTACGACAGCCTTCATATACATACATACATACAGACATATATATATATACTGTGTGTGGGTGTGTTGTAACGGGCAGTTTGCCCTTGCAATCTAAATAATTAAAATGTTTTAATTTGAAATTCAAAAAGTAATTTGTATCTAGAGAATGTTAAAATGTTGACATTAATGAAAAATCAAAGCAACGCCAAGCCAATATTTTATAGCTAATAAAATTTGTAGTCAACCAATAAATTTGACAAACCGGGAGTGTAGTGTCTATCATTAAGTGCAAGAAAATAACTAAAAATACTATATAGCGAACCTGACCTCATACAACCACCATTGTTCACACAGTTATCATTTTAATCACAGGTTGAAATAGTTCGTTAAACTGCTCTCATTTCATTATTCACTCAGTATATAGTATTCTGTTTTGATTTTAACAGCTCGTTAAATATTAATTTTAGAAATTACAGTCGAAGAACATAAATCATGTTTTATACGTATAATTGGATTTTTAAAATACAAGGTAATCTTTTGTTCACAAAACTACAGGTTAATAAACATAACCAGTGAAATAAACACAAATTTCCTAAAACAGGTTTCATCAAATTCAGAATTTCTAACTATTTTACACATAAATAAAATTTTGACCAATTTAAGATATTAACAGTATATTTTACCGTTATAGACAATAAGAGTAGACTATTGTTTTTTGCTATTTTTGACCTGTTTTTTTATTTCTGAGAAAGCTTTATATTTTAAGCTAGACAAGAACAACTGGTTGCTAGTTTTACAAAATTAAAAACATTTTACTTTCTAAAGTGCTTTTAATGCTAGTGTATTTATATAGCTTGTTTTCATAGTGGTTAATAAAATAATCTATAAATAAAAAGAAATTAGTAATATTTTCAAACGTTTAAATTTGCATTAGGCATTTTTTAGTTGTGTCTAGCTTATTTAAACACCAATCTATTAGTTTACCATAATTACTTGAATCAATCAGATATTTTTGAATAATTAAACAAATAAAAATATTATCTAATTATGATTAGTTAATAGTAAATAAGTTGAAAATTTATTTGTGTGACAAATTAGAAATCTAAATAGCGGTACAGTTTTTACATATTATAGTAGCACTTACATATATGGTGGTTTATTGTTTAAACCCATTTCCCCTTTGTCTCTAGCTCGTCAAAGCCTACTGTCAACCTCAGATGCCACAACATTGTAACTTTGGGATTTCCCAAAACCTGATAATTATAGATCCACAGTATCAGTGTCAGGAACAGCCTTTCCCTCTTTATTCGCGTGTGGAAGCCGGAGGGAAGAACCAAGGCTGTCATCCAAATCATCGCTTTCATAAGCATTTAAGGGACGTTTTGTCGAGCTTAGATTTACACGATGTACTTACCGAGATTTCTACTAATATTGTAAAAAATACTGTGTGTTTGATAAGAATTCTTCTATATCTGTAATCCATTATCGTTTTTCCCATTTGTTAAATGAAATATTTGGAAAAAATAACTGTTTTCATAATACAGTTTTATGAAAGAAATTTAAATATGAAAATAATTCCCATGGTAGAAAATATATTGTAAGTAGATGTATAAATATTGTTTGTATCATCATCCAGTCATATTTTAATCTAAATAATATAGGTTTTTACTATATAAGCTTAAAACTCTTATTAGTTAAATAAACAGTTTAACTTGTGTCTTAGTAAAGTTACATAAAGTTATTGAAAAAAATATCTATATTAGGAGAACTGATTAAATTGTTAAGAACTATTTTAAAAAAAGTATTAATATGAATTGAAAATTGCTTAATTTCAATCTGCAATGAGTAAGAAATGATGGAAAATGTGTATAACAATTTGTTTTAGATGATTGTATAGTGTTAAAAATTCATTAAAAAAAATAATTATATTTTATTTTTATTTTCTTTGAGTAGATGAATAGGAATTCAATGAGGTAATTCAATGAATAACATTAACAATTGCTTTATATTATTAAATCCATAAACTAACTTTTACGAGAAAGAATATACATATAATAGATCTATTTATACTTCTAGTAAAGTGAGACCAAGTTAAAAGCTGTATTTTATGTCTTTGAGGATACTGTTGCATATTTAACAATAAAATTAAATAAATAAACCAACTCAATTACAGTAGGTTTTGTCGATTAACGAAATTAGAAAAACATCATTTTTCTTTTTGCACGCGACCCCTCCAATATTTTTTCTATCCACAACTACTGCATCATGGTTTCTGGCGTTACTTTCTTCTTCGTCTTCTGGAAATCCATTTCCAGGTTTTTTTATCATCTATGGTCATTCTTGTCATACATCTATACCAGGAGCATTGTTTCCAGTGCCTGAAAGTGGCGTTTCTTTATTAATTATATCTTCGACCGAATTCGTTTTTAATCCTGTGATGTGCAAAGTGTAAAAGTTCCAGGAGCTATAAAGTCTCTTCATTTTCCAACACCGGATGCCCTATATGTCACTTAACCTATAATATAATTCTATGTCGGCATTAATTGAGGGTAAAACCTGGGCATGTAGTGGCTTAAGCTTTTGGACTCCGTAGCAATGAAAATAAAGTGTTATCAATTTGCTAAAAAACTGTGGTTCTTAATGGTTTTATAAAACAAGCAAACAGCATAGGTGACACACTTTAACAGCCAGTTAAAAAATGATAGATAACGTATTTAAATGTGACTAAAGACTAACAATAAATTAGAAATGTATTCTCTTTTTGTGCTTGGTTTCACCAATCGTCCGAGTTTTATTTAAAAAATTGTAACAACGAAATTAGTTATCTGTCTTTTTATCCAAAGGTTTTAGCTGGAATGAAGAACGCTATTAAAAGATAGTGAAAAGCCTGAACTCACCCAGATAGATAAAACAAAAAACACCTCAAAGGCAATTATGTTAATGAAACATTTCAGAAAGGGAAAAGAGCTTTATTCGACGCGTAATGATGTCCCTGTTGTTTTTAATTTCTGACCAAATTAACATAGTGTATAAATTGATCTACTCAAGCAGGATATACATAAAGAAATAGTAATTAAAATATAATAAATTAAGTTTAACAAAGTTAAGTGAAATTAAATAAAATTGTATAAAATAGTTTTATAGAAGTGACAATAGTATTCTTTAGCGTAACTACTTTGACTAAAAATAAATCAAAGGCTATTTTTATTAACTATAAAGAAATACGAACGTGTTGTTTTAATAAATTGATTAGAATATCTGAATTCTTTTTTTTACGATGTTTGTATTAAAAAATTTAAACACAAATATAGATATAATTTTTAATTCAACAGACAGCCCCAGTTAATATACTCTCATAGTATTCGATAATAATTTTAACTGTCAATACTAAAGGGGTATTTATTTTAAATTCATTGATTATTTAACTTTACCAACATAGAAGTACCTCAACGTTGTTGAATAATTTCCTGTAATTAGTCAAAATACGTATTTAAAATTAGCTTAACGTGAAATTATCCATTCAAAGTGTGCTTTGGAGCAAATTAAATGGGTGGAAAGAGCTGTGTTGTTGCTTCCACACGATTTACCCCGAGTAAGTTTTCAAAATGAAGGTAGGATTCTAAGGGCGGGCGGAAACGCATTTTGTTACACTAATTGCTTTAGAAACAATCTTTTAAAGACATTTGACTGAATTTTGGTCTTATAGTTGAAACATATGCCAGTGAAAAGGGAAAATTAAACTTCATGAATCTCATGTAAAATATAAATATTGTATGTATTTCAGAAACATTTTTTGACATAAAAATTTCTTGACAAGCTTTATTGTTTACAGCGTCTGTGTATATTGCCTATTGCTTCTACTTGGAGAAAGAAAAACATGTGTTTCAAACTCTCTGTGATGGTAAATTGTTGTCGTCATAGTAACCATATTGGTCTAATATTTTCCCCTGCTTCCTACTGAACAAATCATTTCTTTGAATGCTGTTACTTTTCGTTGATGTGAATAAACAATTTTATAAGAAATGCCTGTAAGTTAACACAAAGCTAAGTTCTCACAGTAAGACCTATAAAGGCACTCCGGTTTTATGTAATAAAAACGTCTATACATATGATAAAATAAAAAGAAAAAGGGGGCTTTGTCAAGATATATTTCATACATATTTCATGTCGGAATGTTTCTGAAAACGTGTAGCTATCTCAGTGGATGACTAAACTATTTATTGCCCTCTCTGTCGGGCATATTTAAAGTGCGTTTGGGAGGTTTATTACAAACAAGTAATGTAAAGAAATAATTACATGTACATTTCTACTACGATTGACAAAGAAAAACATTATTTTAGTTTCTTTTTAATAAGTGATTAATATATATATATATATATATATATATATATATATATATATATATATATATATATATATCATAACCCCAATATTAGATGGCAAAATAAAGCAAAATTAGTCATAAAAATTACCATAGACTAAAGGAAGTATTTTTTAAAGCAATTTTACGTAATATCTGTGGCAACTGTTGCAACAATTTTGACCACAGCGGAAGATCAAAAAGGAGGACGGAAGGGCTGTACAATGAAAGTGGGCGGAAAGAAAACTTCATATATTAGAAGACATTATACCTCTCTATGGAAAAAACATCCAGCTGTCTGTGTGTTTAGTTTTCAAACATGTTGCCATACAGTTCAAATAGAACCTAAAGGCATCAACCTTTTAAAATAAAAGTAATATATTTACAAAAACTGTAATAACAGCAAGTGTCATCCACTACAAATTCTAAAATTTTATTTGTATTTTAGGGAATGAACAAAAGATATTTTATTTACGGTGGAAAAATTTAAAAAGTTACACACACACACACACACACACACACACACACACATATATATATATATATATATATATATATAGAGAGAGAGAGAGAGAGAGAGAGAGAGAGATCTAACAATCTGAATTGAATGAGCAATATTGCGTGAACATCGTTTCCCTCATGAGAAACTACCAAAATTAATTCTTTTTTTATAGAATGTTACTATTCCTGCTTTATTTTACTGGCGATTTATTAGTGTGAATATGTAACTTGACGCAACTTTGATGTATTAGAAAACGTTGATGAAGTGTTAACTACTTGTCACTACAAATGTTTCAAATACTTCTGTAATTTTAATTTATAATACATACTTTTTACTCAAGACGATATATTCTATCAACCGAGAACGAAATGTCTAGGAAAGTTTCGAATCTTCAAATACTACAGACATTTTAAAAAAACTGTACCTATTTAGTTAAATATACAAAATATATTTTCTATATCGATAGAAGTCAACATTTGTAGTTAACAGATTAAATGTTTCGTATTTTTTTATTTATTAATATATAAATATTAAATAATAAATATATATAATTTACATATATATATATATATATATATATATATATATATATATATATATTATAACATAAAGTACGAGGCTTTAAATTAAATTCAGTTAGTTGCTAAAATAATCATCTGTAGAATTAAGCACGGAAAGACACAAATAGTTCTTCTAGTGCGGACAAAGCAGGTACCATGTCATTATCCTTTTCCAGGAAAGCTATAATTTGAGTGCGGCAACCACAGACAATAGAGTAGGGTCCAAAGTGGTTAAGACAGGGAAATGCAGCGGCCGATATAGCCTAGGAAAATAACCGTGTACCGTAAGGTTTAGCTAATTGTAGAACTGTGGGAATCTTACAAACAACAAATTGGTGGTAGTGAGAAAGATTAGATTTTTAATAAAAACTGAATGATCGGAGTTTAAAGGAAGTTTGAGGAGAGTCTCAAAGGAATACGGATTGGTGAGGTCCGGGATGGAAGTGTTCTAAAGGGAGAAATTGATTAAATTAAGTAAAGAGTTTTTTTATAAGTAAAATTTAAAAAGTGCGTTTTTTTTTAAATATAAAGTTAGTTTTTTTTGTGTGTCAAGTGAAAGTGCAGAAGGTAATAACCAAGGCCAGGATTCCAGGGACCCTTCAGAACAATAAGTATTATTTTAATATAAGTGTAGCCAAAAGACATCTATCTTTTAGTTCAGAATAAATTGTAATTTCATCAAAATTTATAAAAATTATTCTAGTTTCCCCATTTCTAATTTAAAAGCAAAGTTCCCGTAATAGCGACCCAAGAGCAAGAATAAAATTTTAATACTGTTTTTTTTGTTATGTTTTTTTATTAGAAATCTAAATCCTCAGAAGTCCACCTTTTATCATTGTAATATTAGTTACGATATCAATCCTGTCACTGCAAAATATGAATATAAAATTGGAATAATGTGTAGAGTTAATTGAAGAGAATAAATGCAAGTGATGTTTAAAGCTTTATAAGATTGTTAGTTCTTTATAAACCTGAAGAGGGGACATTAAATAGATAAGGTAAATAAATAACATTAAAATATAAATTTAATTATAACAAAACTTAAGTTATAATATATATATATATATATATATATATATATATATATATATATATATACATATGTGCATATATATATATATATATATATATGTATATATATATATATATATATATATATATATATATATATATATATATATATATATATATATATATATCCGACAATGTAATAGATATGGTCAACACTAATCAAGCACACCAGCAAATTTGATTCTATAGAAGATACGACACCAAACACAAATATATTTATAATTATATAAAGATATAATAAATTCGTATAGATATGTAGTAATATAGTTTTTATAATAACTAAGGTGTTTTAAATATCTAGGGTTTCTTAGGTAGAATTAATATACATATGAATTAAATTACCTATTATATAATTTATTTGGTACCCATTTAATAAAACCATATAACAAACGTAAAATCACTTTTTACAGTGTTTTATACCACTTAGAGATTGGCCTTTAAATCCATCACACATCAAAAAAAAATCTGATGTTCAATTTTAGATGACAAAACAAAAAATGTGGAATAATTTGTCAAGCTTCACTAAATACATTGCATGTAATTCTAAAGGTATAGTTAAGTTTATGTTTCACTATAAGTTTGAGTTCTTAGTTTAGGATAATTTTTAATTTTGTTGTACGTGGTATTCTTTATTGCATTTCCCTTGATTAGAAACAAAACTTAGAAACTGGCGGCTGAAGGAGATAAAAATATAACATAATTTCAGTTGATTTTTTATAGGATACACGATTATGCCTTTAATGAACTCTAGACATAATAAAGTACTGGTATGAACTAATTAGCAAATTCAATTAACTAATCGATATCAATATATTTATTATTATTGTAATATAATAATGTTACTCGTGTTCTTAATCTATATATATAACATTAGGTTATGTATGTAATATATTCCTCTGAAGGTGAT
>JBAIZL010000002.1:47826728-47924228 GCA_036971475.1 Prosapia bicincta
AATATTACCACCGCAAGTCAAGCGCTGAACCAACTAATTAAACGATTAAGGAGACGTACGTTTGCCTCTCAAGAGCTCGTAAGCGGCTTATGTTGTAAAAGTTATTATTTCTGTTAAAGTACACGAATGGAGTTAAAGTACATTTAGTAATTTGTATAGTGTACTAAGTGATAATTAGTTGGACATTGAAAAGCCTACAAAAATAATTAGAATTTGGAATTTTTCAGTCCTTATTAAACAAAATCAAATTAGGTATAGAGACACTAATTTCCTTTCAATGCCACACAATTCCTGAAAATGGTTTCTATAATTTTTTTTCTTTAAGTTGCATCTTTTTTTCATAAATAGCCCAAAATTACAACGAAAAATAATTATAAAACATTAAAAAATGTATTACTTTGATTGCATTAAATTATCAAAATTCAACAAGGCAAAACTCACTGTATTTTACTTAGTTTAAAAGGTATAGATTCATCAATCGTCCTGATATATGAAATCCATAAGTTTAATTATTTATATAAAATGGTATCGTTCCTATAGCTTTTGTTATACAGATAGACTATACATCAGCATCATTACAAGCAGAGTATATAAATTTTGAAATGTGCCCCTATTACATCCTGGAAATCATCCACATATACGTAGACGACGTTATAATACTATACCGAGGAAACATAAGACAATGCCAACAACTCCAAACATATAAACAAAATACACAAAACTATCCAGGTCAATGCAGAATTTGAAAACAACAAAACATTGAATTTCTTAGACATCACCATAACAATAAATCAAAACAAACATGAACTCAACATATACCGCAAGCCAACGATGACAGACACACTGATACATAACACATTGAACCACCAATACAACATAAACACGCAGCATTCAAACGTTTACTACACAGACTAAATAAAATACCTATGTCCACAACTAACTACACAGAGAAACTAAACACAATCAAAGAGTTAGCTCACAAAAACGGATATGACAATTATTTAATAGGCAAACTACACAAAAAAATACTCAACAAGAACAGTAACAACAACACAAACAACAAAAACATTAACACAAATTCATCACCTTCACATACATAAACAAACTCACAAATAAAATAGCATACCAATTCAAAAAAGCAGGATACAATGTAGCTCACAGAAAAACAAATAAATACCAAACAGCTATCAGACACAGCATTATTAACAATACCAACACATACAATAACCCAGGAATATCCAAACTAAAATGCAACAACTACAATAAGTTCTATATTGGACAAACAGGCAAATCTGTCGCCGAAAGATACAAAAGATATAAAAACACAAAAGCGCACTGCACACTGCTATTGAATCCACCATCGCAAATCACCTCATAGACACTAAACACTCATGTAATAGTATGAAAAACAACGTGAGCATCCTCCACACATGCAACAAAGTCCATAAATTAAACACACTAGAACAGTTTGAAATATATAGACATAGCAACACACATAAAAATTACACCCTAAATGAACAAACACGGAACAGATCACACATACTCTTTGATCACATCACTTCTAACTTTCAAAAATTGGGGCCGAAGAATCACAACTGCAGCATCCTAGCGGAAAAATACGAGGTTGAAGAAGTAGTAAGAGGAAAACGTTTCCTCCAAATGTAAGTTAACGACTTAACAACCTTTAATTAACAAAAGGTTTGGTCGCAAGATATAGCAAAAGTGTAATAAGTAATTAATAATCAGCTCATCATGAACGGCAACAAGATTTCGATATTTAATGAAGCCCGGCAAGCAGAAGTTACACAATTTCGAATCAAAATATTAAAGGTTAGGAAAACACAAGGTCAAATTCAATTCAAGAAAACGTCTTAAAAATTACATCGCACCTAAATAAGCTAAAGTTACCATAAATAAACAAAGCCGCCATAAAACAACTAAATTCGCAGAAGCAATGTACATCAAACAATCAATAAAAGAACTTTATGTAAAGACAGATAAACTCTACCAAAAATTATTACAATTATATTTAAACAATTCTAATACATACGGACATGAGTTCGCATGCGAGCTAATTACAGAATCGCACAAATGGGCCACTAAAACACTACAAGAAACACATGAAAGACATAAATAGAAAATAAATAAACTTTTAAATAAGAAAAATATTATTCCAGCAATAAAAAAGCCAAGTAACTCTTTTAATGAAAAAACAATAAAGAACACTAACATCACATTTACCACTGAAGAAATAGAATCACTGAATAAAGGCCTAAAACATAATACACATTACAAAGGTAACAATAAACAAAAACAGCAATTATAATTGACACAGAAACCAATATACAACAGACAGAAATACAAGATCAAGAACATTTAAGACATTTAATTTGTAAGACAATAGGAACATACAAGAAACAAAAGAGCATAACACACACCAAAGAAATACAGACTACCAAATCACTAAAAAAAGCCAGATAACACGATTGAAAATATGTAAAATTAGATAAATATAATACTACAGTTATTATGCATACACAGGATTTAAACAATAAAACTAATGAATTCATTACGGCAAACAACATCTGAGAAACAAATAAAGACTCAACAAACAAATATCATAACACAGTTAAATACACAACTAATTCAACTAAACACGTAATATCCAAAACACAGAAAAAATACCTTAAAACAATAAGACCTACGGAACCTACCCTACAAGCACATCCTAAACTACATATATCAGGAGCACCAATAATCAACAGCTAACAATCACTCGCACACAATTAGCACGCCATATGATAAGAACTAATACAAAATACATAATATTAGACACAAACACACAAACATAAAGAACACAAGAGATCTAGTAAACAAAATAAAGAATATTGAAATCCCTTATAACTTCACCCTGGCATCGTTTGACTTTACAAACCTATATACCAATATCCCAGTCACAGAAAAACTAAACATATTACAAGACAATCTTAGACTTAACAACACTCCAGAATAAATCACAAAAGAAATCATACACACTTTGAACACCATTACACAACTGAACTACTTCACTCACAACAACAAATATTACACACAGAAACAAATCCTACCAATTGGTTCTCCAATTTCAAGCACTCTCACAGAAATATTCCTACAACACATAGAACAGAATAAAATCATAAATAACAACAAACACGCAGATAAGATAATATATTGGCACAGATATGTAGACGAGGTCATAATACTTTACCGAGAAAACATAAGACTATGCCGACAACTCCAAACACATATAAACAAAATACACAAAACTATCCAGTTTACTGCAGAATTTGAAAAAAAACATAATTTCGTAGTCATAACCATATCAAAAAAACAAAACAAACACATACAATAACCCAGGAGTGTACAATCTAAAATGCAAACAACCGCAACCAGTTCTATATTGGACGCACAGGCAGATCTGTCGCCGAAAGATATAAAGAACACAAAAGCGCACAGCACACTACTATTGAATTCACCTCAAGAACACTAATCACTCATGCAATAGTATGGAAAAGAACACGAGCATCCTCGACACATGCAACAAAGGCTATAAATTAAACACACTAGAACCGCTTGAAATATATAGACATAGCAACACACATAAAATGACACCCTAAATGAAGAAACACGGAACAGATCACACATATTCTTCGATCACATCACTCTTCTAACTTTCAAAAATTGGTGCCGAAGAATCACAACTGCAACAATCCTAGCGGAAAAATACGAGGCTGAAGAAGTAGTAAGACGAAATGAAGGCTGATCAAAATGAAATATCGATGGTGTTTCTACGTGAAAATTGGCGTTTTACCATAATTAATCACGGCCTTTGTCACTAGGACATTACATAGCGTTTCTATCAAAATGACTATACGTTTAGGTTTTAAATTGAGATAAAACATTTCAAATTATTTTTTAAAATAATTCTTTAAAATAGAAAAGTTTTAAAATTATAATTTCTCTCATTATAGGTTTCCACTTGTTTGGACAATTATAGTGTGTGTGTGTGTGTGTGTGTGTGTGTGTGTGTGTGTGTGTGTGTGTGTGTGTGTGTGTGTGTGTGTGTGTGTGTGTGTGTGTGTGAATTTCAATGAAGCTTGTGGTGTTGTTACGAGGGTTATTTATACAAACTACATTAAATACCGCATGGAATAGATTCAGTAGTAGTTCCACATGTTACTGCGTGGAATACCCTGGATGAAAGACACCCTAGTTCTTTGACTATTCTCTAGGTAATAGGTATTATGCTATTTAACACTTCTTTTAACTTGAAAAAAAAAATGCCTACAAGATGATTCTCAATTGCGCCACGTAGATTTTGCGGTGTCAAGTCTATTACACTCACTGAAAACTATGTGTTGTATAAATTACTAAAACATTGTAATTTGGTATATTTTAAATAATATTAATTTATTTATAGATGTGTTAACATATTTTTTTGTTTTGTGGAACTTGTTGTTTGCTTGTTTCTTTTGTTATTGTATGCTTAGAATGGAAAATTGTATTTTTGCAAATATATCATTTAATACGACTATTTTTCATAATATCAATTTAAATTCGTATATATATATATATATATATATATATATATATAGCATAACCTTTCGCGAGTCCGTGTACTTATGTGTGTATGTGTGTGTTTTTTATAATTTAAAATAAATTTTTATTGTTTTTATTTTTAAAAACTTTTAAAAACTTTATTTTTTACACTATTACTATTTAGCACTTCTGAAAATAGTAAATGTTGATGGTGTTTTTTACCTCATTCAACATTTTTATTTTAAACGTTTTAAAATACTAATATTTCGTTAATACTAATCCTACATATAGGCCTGGTTAAACTTCTTGGATGAATTCGGGACGGTATAAAAATACTCTAGGGAAATTAAAACAAAACAGTACTATAGGGTGAGTGCAAATTACAGAGGGGTTCACCTGTTATTACAAATATTTCTTTAAGACCAATATCCAAGATATTTAAGAATTAAAATAAAATAAAGTGTTTTCTTTTAAAATAAATATTAAATCATTTTTACATACTTTATTACAAAATCCAGAAGTTAAAAAAAACACTCAAAGAATCGATTTTATGCAGTAAAAGGGCGTTGAAATTATTTTAAAAAAGGGTAAATTTTTATTAATAAATGAAACGTTATTACATGTTTTCAAATATTATATAACAGTGCAACATTTTTTTTTTCATTTTGTGAGAATGAGTGAAAACTTTAAAATTGAGGTACCATGGAATGATAAAAAGAGTGTGAAAAAGAGTTTTTTTTAAAATTAAATTGTTAATTGGAAACACAAATCTAATTTAATTTAAATGTATGCTCTGAACGGTTACTGATATTGGGAACTATAAACTTAGACGGCTAAGCTTATGAGATGGAGGCATAATGATTGTTCGATGACCGATTAGATATACCAAAATTATTCTATGCCCCTATCACTTACTATGTGAGGTCCCACTCCAAAAAATAAATAAATAATTACTATGGTCTACTCAAAGATCTATCTACGCTATCCAGAATAACATCAACGTCGGTAAGCTACAGGAAACAATAATAGCATGAATTATTTGATATAGTGTGTGTGTGTGTCTGTGTGTGTGTGTGTGTGTGTGTGTGTGTGTGTGTGTGTGTGTGTGTAAGTGAGTGTGTGTGTTTGTGAGTGTGTATGTGTGTGTGTGTGTGTGTGTGTGTGTGTGTGTGTGTGTGTGTGTGTGTGTGTGTGTGTGTGTATGTGTGTATAAGTGAGTGTGTGTGTTTGTGAGTGTGTATGTGTGTGAGTAAGTGAGTGTGTGTGTCTGTGAGTGTGTGTGTGTGTGTGTGTGTTTGTGTGTGTGTTTGTGTGTGTATGTGTGTATGCGCGTGTGTATAAGTGAGTGTGTGTGTTTGTGTGTGTGTTTGTGAGTGTGTATGTGTGTGAGTAAGTGAGTGTGTGTGTCTGTGTGTGTGTGTGTGTGTGTGTGTGTGTGTGTGTGTGTGTGTGTGTATGTGTGTGTGTGTGTATTTGATATGTATTTTTATAATTAGATAATTAATTTTTAAATTGAACAGTTATTCCATTTGAAATTTTCCAAATTACAGTAAAGCTATAATGATTCGTACATAATGCTGAATTATTTCTAATATTAAATACATTGATAGTTTTGAAAGTAATGTGTTTTCCATATACAATTATAGAAAATATATTAAACTAAAGTTTAAATATTCAAAGCTTTTTGCAATTTTAGCTGTATTTACTTTTAAATAAATATAACCGTTTCAGTGCTTAAGGATGAATTTAAAATGATAAACGTCATTTGGAATTCTATTCAGGTAGTTATTTAATTATTCTCATAATAATCCGTATTTATTGATCTTTGAAAAATATCAAGTAAATGTTGAGGTGTTATATCACTATTATTGTTACAATAGCTTAAGTAGCCGGTTTGGCACAAGGGCTGATTACTCGTCTCGGCTGATTACTATTGTCATATTCAATCAGAATCCATCGATACATTTTAAACGACGATTACTTGCAGTAACTTCAACCCTTGATTACTTGCGCATTGTCCATTCTGAAAAGGTGGAAATTACTCCCTCTTCGTTTACGTTACAAAACCAACAACTAAAACACAGCCGGGGATAGTTTTTAAATCTAAACGTATATTTACAAGATGAATAGTTTTGTATTTTTGACCATGTATTGCCAAAGACATTATGTATACATAAAGAGAGAATATGCGATTATGAAAATAGAAAAAACTTGGAACAAGATATTTCTTTAAATATTCAACTAAACCAATTTTTTATTCCTATTTTTACAATTTGGAATTTACTAATACCAGAAGGGAATGAAAAATCTAATTTAGAGCAGACATTTCAACCTTTAAGAAAACAAATCCAATAGATTAGGCGCTTCCTCTCTTAAATTAGGAAAACAAGCTTTAAGGAAAAAATATGTATGGTGTAAAAGTAATAAAATTTAATATTCATGAAAATTATGCTTATGGCAAGAATATCGTTTACATTAAACGTCAGCGCTACGATTTTGTTAACTAAACAATGAGTTTTATTTGTTTAGGGTAGCACTAAACATCTCCCCCTTTCCACTTTTCTTTGGGAACTGATTTATTTCGATTAGAAGCTCTAAAACGCCAATCACCAATGATATACGATAATATACTTCATTATCTGTTTGTGTATTTTCTTTCTGTTTTATTCTACATTATGTTCTTAATGGTATCTGAGTATAAAAATATCGCTCTTTGTGCTTCATTGAAACCAACAAGGCAGTATTACCTTATTTAATGCACTTCTCCAATCTTTGAGTGTTTGATATGCGCACTCAGCTGCTGAAACAAGAACTACTTAATGAACAGAACTGGAATGGTGGTATTGGAAGACGACAATATTGCCAGAGTAGCATACATCCTACTTGTACAGTATGCACTGTACATCTGATGGCAACTATTTTAAGATCCCGTTCTAATGGAAACCCTCTCAAGCTACGATTAGTAATTACAGATATTGTGTTTGATTCTTCTGAAAATTATACCTCTATCGCATGTCTCAAGTCACGTCCCGTTCATACATGAATTCATCCACAGCAGTTATATAAAAATAGTAGGTTTGAAGGAACTATAAATGTTATGCAGTTTTAGGTTTTATTAAAATTCTTCCTTTTAAGAAAGTATGAGACATATATTAAAATGTATTTTCACTCTTAGTGTTTTAAACAAAATATGTATGATACTACTTTATTCTTTTCTTCGATCTAAGAACTATTATTTTTCAGTTTTGATAAAATGCAGCGAAAATTTAATTTGGTAATAAATATAAAAAGAAAACAGTTTGCTCCAAAACATTTGAAGTATAATTACTTGAATCACTACCCAAAATATAGTTTTGCGTAAGAGTTTTGAATTGTTTAAAATGTGTAAACATTAAAAACATTCCACTAATAAAACAGTAATATTCCATGAAACAAAAATGAACTTTTTAATGAGGATTAAATTATTGCTATAAAATGATGATAAAATTACGTTGCATTTCCCCACTGAATAATAATTTATACTGTCATCTAATTCGATCATTAGAATAGGCTGTCTTATTATTCTAGGAAGGTATTTATTGAGACTAGAAGTTATAACTTCTCTACGTGCCCGACGTCCAACTCTCAGAAGAGAGTTTGACCAGATTGTACAAGACTGGAAGTGTTTTCAACTTCTTCCTATTAGGATGCATAAAGCACATGTAAGTGCGGCTGTAAATAGCCTGACTTTTTATAATCATCATGAACTGTAATGGCGGAATGGTAGTATTAACTACAGTTTTGGTAGAAAACGTAATGATCTTCTTGTGATTTTTAAAATAAATGTCACAGTTACAGATTAGGGTTGTTGATGCTACATAACTGAAAACATAACTGGAGTGTTTCTCATATCGAAAACTCTCAATCAATACGCCGTCAAGTAAAGATTTTTCATCATCAAGATTGTTTTAGATATTAATCTTGAAGTTATACATTTAGTCTATATAATATGTTATTAGGTGTTTAAGCGGGCTAGTAGAGCGTGAGCCTACTAGGCTATGACTTTCAAACCTGGTAACAAGTAATTTCAGGTCGTCTCAATCTATGAATATGGATACTTACGGTCAAATTTAGGGGACGTAATAGCGTTTACAGTGTAGTGCTGGTCACATACCTTCCAAGGTAAAGGCAGTCTTATCCTGTAGTTAAGCAAAATTATTAATATGAAACTTGTTATATTATATCGTTAGTTATACTTCATTTTATGAAGTACAGTAAAGATAGTAAATTAGTTTTATAAAATCAACAACTATTTACATTTAGGTATTAAATAATAATTACTGCCTGTTATTTTAGTTTTTAAATACCACTAAAATATAACAGCTTTTCCATTCAAAACATTATGGTAATCAAAAGCAATTTTTATAATGTCAGGAGATTTTAGTATGTCACCAACATTGAAGTACATCATATAGATGCAAGCGTAAAAACGTATTGAGATACAAATGCACCCTTAGAGAGAAGGAAACTGTCATACAGAAACCAGAGTAAGGCAGAGACAGAGAAGTACACAAAATATACTACCATGAATACACTAAACATTTAAAAGCATATTTTAGAGACACGTTTAATAGTTCTAAGTTAAAATGAAAATTTCCTAGATATAACATGTTGGACATTTTATTAAAGTTAGAAAGAAGAAACGTTAGTCCAAGTTATTAAATATTTAAATTAATTTACGTTTCTCAGTTTTAACAGTTTTAAAACTTCTATTACCAAGAAAGGTTGTAAAGTGTCTCACCAACTTAACCTCAAGTATTAAATTTTATTTATATTAAATCCCATTATTATCACAATATTAAATGTTGAACGCATTAGGTAAAAGCATTAGCTTTTAACACGCTGCATTCTAATTTCTAAAGAATTTATTTACTTACAACAATTTAGTAAACGTGATCTGCACGCTTATCTTAAGACTCCTATTTGGATCGATGATACCTAAGTATCATATTTATTGATTGACCAATGGAGAAGAAAAGTCAAAGTATTATTTTAAGTTATTCCTCCAACTTTATATTCTGATGTCCACACAAACGGGACAGAATTAAAAACGAACATCATGCTTGGGCCCTAACATATCTGTTATTTTTTTAATATACATTGTAATTTTATATATGAAGCCTCTATGTTCAATGTTAACTTTCAGTCAAATGTAGTTTTTCTCATATAATATTAACAATAACTTATTTAAATGAAATAAAGGAATATCCTTATTTGTTTGAATAGAAATATTAATTAGGTTCTTATTTCAATTGCCACAAACATTTACCGAAATTACTAAATAATTTCCAGGATTTTCAAGTCATAACAATAAGAGTTTCAAAATGCACATAATAATCAAAGTAAACCACTGTTAGTAATTCATAAACTGCATTTTATAAATTTTCATCTGAAATGAAAAAGTTTAAAGAATTACGTCTTAATGTATAGATTTATTTTTAGTAAACTTGTGTGTGTTAGTTTATGCAGAATATAAGTACTTTTGCAATTATAAACATAATTTTACCCTGAGATCTCTCTGTTTACTGGACTCCAACACAATTGAACTTATGTGAAACATCTTGTCCCAAAGGAAGAACTCTATTCTTGGGAGAGTAGGCTATTTGCTAAGTACCTAGTTACACACATGAAATCTTATCATTCGGAATCATATTTTCATAATTTAATTATAGAATAATTTCAAAGAATTCATTTAATAATAATCGTTTCTTTGTAAAAGGTGAACACTTTTTACCAGCAAATCCTCATAAATTTAATATTAATATTACAAAATGCTTAGTAATAATAACAATTGCCAATGTATAATTTATATTTTAGGGCCTAAAAATAAACCAAACCGTGTAAACAAATGTATATACTTGCTGATTAGTTTAGATAATGATATTTTAAAACATACCTAGATATGTAATTGAAAATTAAATCTTGTATTCAATTATTTTAAAATATTTTACATACTTTTAAGTTATACCATATTGTACAATTTACTTATGGTAAAAATTTACATTTAAGAAAAATGATAAAATATGAAAAAAAATATCGAAAATTGGTTTTTAATTGAAGAAACATTTAACCAGTGTATGACAAATATTAATTTATATACATATTATAGATATATAAATAAAACATTAAATATAAATTTATGTATGTACGTGTGTGTGTGTGTGTGTGTTTAATCTTTTATTACAATCATATAAGGAATTGGGTAACGAATAACGGAGGAGGGCCACCATTGTGGCTCCAGAAAACACAGACGCATTGTAGACAGGGAACAATCATTAGATGAGACATTCAGGCAATCTGCCAGGGTTTTTCTTTTGGAGTGATACCAAAAATTTTACATAGCTTCATTGTTGCAACGTAGATTTATATATTTTAGTAAAAAATTATTTTAGTTATCCTAAATCTCGGGATTTGAAAGTAAAATAAATATAATAACTAATTCTCCTAGCATAAACACTCATTATATTAAAGTATATTCACTGCTGGTAAAGAAAACATAAATTTGTTAATATTGAATTCAAATTAATTTCCAAACATTTACTTATGTTTAAACACAGTTAATAAGACTTACTCCACCTATGCCCCAATTAAAATAAAATATAATAATACGTTTCATAAATTTTGTTATTAAAAGCGAATACGTTTAACTTTACACTAAATTATTTTATAATTTACTTTGTTTTGTAGAAGGAGTTATTATTTGATTTTTTTTTAAATCATATATTTTTTTAAATATAAAATATTTTCTTGTAGAATATGTCACAAAATTATTTAGTTACAACACAAATTAGAAAAGCTAACATAGGCAAACTTACAAACACATTTTAACTGATGCGTAAACACACGCTTTCTGTACGTAATTTTGGTGCAAACATACAGGAGACTTACAAAATTATTTTCTGATATACGAGGTTGCCATATTAAATGTTAACCTTACTCTTTACACAAATATATTGCCAACAGCTGCTGCTGTTCCCAGCAATGCCTTCGCCTAGGGTGATGGAATAGGCCTGCGTAACGCCCTAAAGGTAAACCTCGCTCTAGTAAACGTAAATACAGTTATTCTCAGGGCATACAAATGTAATACATTTGAAATATTTAAATTGGACTATATTTTCCTGAGAAAATATAATACTTTTTTGTGTGCGATATTTGTAGTGACAACATTATTTAGTTATCATATATATTAAATTAATTTATATAAAACTAAACAGCATTTCAGGTAAATACTAACATGCTACTAATAACTGAAACATCCCATAACCAATACGCTTATATATATATACGATTATAGTAATATATTAGGTTTTCTGTTCTCTATGTTTATACCGTTTCTAGATTTATAAATGAGTCCTATATATTTTTAGAAAATTAGGCCAAATATTTATTATAAATGAAATTGATTTTTTTTTTTTTTTAATGACTTAGTATTGATTTTAAACTTTTTAATACATTATTATATTACGTAAAGAGATATATTTTATTAAGTTGAAATGTATACATATAAGGCACTTTTGCTACAAAATGAAGCTTAGAAACTGCGAATTATTTTCCAAACAGAGATTTCGATACGGTCAGAAACAGCTGACAAATGTTTCATATTTAATTTAGAATATGAAGGTTCTTTTCTATATTCTTTTTATATTCATATTATTCGCACTTCAAAATTAGTATCTTCCGATTTAAAATTATTATGAAAACGTCATTTTATAATTAGAAAAAGGGTATCACTTTATTCGTATGTCGTTTCTACAAATTATTTGTTGTCTTTAGCAAATAAATACGACAATTTTAGAAAAATATTTTAGAACTATATACAGTTTTTATTATGTATCAAGTGTTTCATTTTATCTCTAAAACCATACTGCCACAACAAAGGTGAGCTGGAGTCATACAAGTATTAGGTGTATTTTATTTTATTTTAGAAATAATAACGAATATAATAATTCTTATAATAGATTCCCAAATTCGGTTTTATTTAAAAGAAAAATTATAGATTACTCTAAAGGCCTCCACAATAAAAGCCAGGAACAATTGTCTTAAGAAAGGGAGCCCAAGAGTGTTACAGTTACCCAATCTTCCGGTTAGGTTTCCTGCGCCACGAATCTCGCAGTTGTAAATTAAGTCCCGTTATTATTACTTTAATAAATAAGGCAACAGTTTATTATAAACAGAAGGACGATGCGAGTATTTTTACACTCCTAAACATATAACTACGTAAAGTTGTAACTTAAATACGTTAAAAAATATTAGAAGAATTGTATATATTTTCAGTATTTAATATAACTACACAAAGTTGGAATTGTAAGACGGTAAACCATATTAGATGAATTGTATACATTTTCAGTGTGATTTTGTCATACACCTCTCAATTTCCTTCAGATTAGGTTTCTTACATATTTGTTATAATTTCAGTTTTCTTACTATTATAATAATAATTTTATCTAAATCTCGTTTTTGCTTTCAAGAATCGAAAAAATTTTATTGATGTCCGTACCTGATAATCTTTTTAATGTCAATGTTCTCAGTTAAAGTACAATGTAAGGAAGGAAAAACCAATTTATTCTCTTTACAATTTAGGCATATAAATGACTATAAAAATGCAATATAAATAGATCTGTAATGATCCAGATGCATGTATTTCCGGTCAATACTGGATGTGGGTTTCCGGTTTTTACACACCATATGACTTCTTGTCTTGAAATAATGTACTATATTATTTTTATTGGGAAAATTTAGGAAAAAAACACACACCAACTTTGCCATGGTTAAGTCCTACTAAAAAATAATAGTTTGTGAAGGTTTATAAATGAAGAAGCTGGAAGAAACCATTAAAATTATTGATCTATAATTATTTAGTGCTAGAGAGAGAACAGGTGGTCGCTGTCCAATAATCCCGTTTGGCAGAGGGGGTAAGTCGGATCATCAGCTATGCCGATACGGTGCAGATGCCCCTGCCTTTAGTCGTGACAGGTTGCTATGCGGAATCTGCCGACAGCCTCCATCAGGTGTAAAAATCTTGAAAACGGACCGCTATATCTGTTCTGCTATTACTCTTTGGTTGGAGGCGCTAACCATAGCGTCAATGACGTTTTTGGCTGAAATTAGAGATTACTGGGATAGGTTGTTCGGCTTCTGCTCCCATTGGCTAGTTTGTCGGCCTTTTCATTCTCTGCAACAGTAATGGGCCCATAGTAGCTGTACATGCGACATGAGTTTTTCTATTTCCGGTCGGAAATTAATGGTTCTAAGGCACAATGTGGGGGTATTTGAGGCAAGAGCTGATATTACCGCCTGCGAGTCATCTAAAAAAACTGCGCTATTAGGCTTCCTGTGAGAGTGTAGCAAGGCGGTGGATGCCTCATGGATGCCGTATATCTCCCCATCGAATTTGCTTGTATTTGTACCAACCATGAGAAGCCTCTGAATGCGGTGTAGAACCGACACGCACCGGCTCAATTATCTGCTGAGATAAAAGAGCCGTCGCTGTAGATTAGCATTCAGCTGTCGGCAGGGTACTGTTTAGCAATCATCTCTAATGTATGAGCTTTTAGCGCTGATGGCGTTGCCGTAGATTTTTTCATGCAGAAGTCTAGAAGGGTTGTAGATGATTTGGGAAGGTTTTGTACAACAGTAGTACTGTTAAGAGTAGCTGTGGTTCAAAAAAGGTACCTGATGTGGTATCTGATATTTGACCTTGGTGATATACACGCAAGGGCGATAGATGCGTCTTGAGGCGCACAGTGGATGGTCTTTAGGTTTCTCAGAGTACTCCATTTACCTTCCTGGCTCTATCTCAAAACATGAGGACACTTTTATCCCGCCTTGCTGCTACTGGCTCTACTCGTGTTTGAAGCTTTATTGCAGTGATCGGGGTGACTTCGCCGCTCCAGTAATAGTTATCAGAGCATTATTTTGAACAATCTCTAGCCTTGCTAAATTAGAGCTGCACGCTGTAGATATCTTTCGCTTCCGTACTCCAGCACTGGGCGAACATAGGATTTGTAGTTGGGGGTAAGAACATCTTGTGTAGCAACCCACTTTGAGGTTAACAGCCTGTTTCAGAGCTGTATGCGCTTGTTGACTTTATCAACGACGCACTTGATCGGGTGCTTTCATGACAATTTAGTATCCAATGCAACTTCCAGGTATTTGGAAAGCTTTGGTTATGCAAGCGTTTTCCCGGTGTAGCTCATCTGAAGTGTCTTGGTTTATTTGCTATGGTGAACAGTTAAGCTATTGTTATATCACAGTTGACTTCCATCTTATTTTATACCGTCCATTATTCAAGCATTACAATGGTTGTGTTTAAGGTCTCTTCTAGAGCTTCTGTATTACTACTGGTCAACCAAATGAGTATGTCGCCCTCAAAGAACAAGCATCGTACTTCTGGAACTGTTTCAAGTGCGTCTTCAAGGTCGTACATCACCAAGTTTAAAAAACGTACCGCTCTTAACAGCCCCTTGAGGAAGTCATTCTTTCTGTTTTTTGAAGGGGGATTCCCCTGTAAGGAATTCACAACTAATGTAATGGTCTGAGAGGAAGCTGCGTATCCATTTGGCCATGTGACCCTTGACTCCTAATAAAATGATTTTCTTCAAAAGCACTTGGCGCCAAATTTTATCATATGCTGCCCTAAAGTCAACAGGTACTGCAAGAGTGGATTGTTTGTTGACACTGGGTAAACCTAATAATTTTATCGTTGGTCGAGTGATAAACACAGCTTATATTTTGGTTTATTACGCCCATTTTCCAGGCGTTCTATAAGTATGCGATCTAAAATTTTATCTCCTACTTTACAGCAGAAACTGGTGTAAGATAAAGGTCTATAGTTTACCATGTCCCTTGTTGCTTTACTTTTCTTTAGCGAAGGAATGGCTTCTTCCTTTCTCCAATGTTGTAGCAAACCTTTTATTCATGTAAGTTCTATGACCTTAAAGAAGGTCACATTTGCTCCAGAACCAAGATCATGCAGAGAATCTGGAAAAATTTCATCTGGGCCGGATAATTTTTCTTTCTTTATAGATTGTAGGGATTTAACCAGCTCTGCTAGAGTGAAGCGTTCATAGAAACAAATCCATTCATCAGCAATGGGGCACGTCGACAAATTTTTGTTGAGAGTGCTTTTTCTCTAAGGTGAGGAAACGACTAGAGTGCTTACAAATGAGTATAGCTACCACTTTGGGTGTAGTGAGTAGATTTCCGTTGACTTGTACTTATAGGCTCCCAATGGCGGGTATTTTTTAGGCCGGACAGAAACCAGTGTGCTTTCAGACTGTCTTTTCTAAAGTCTACTTTGGACACAAAACCCCTGTACGCTCCTCTACTTGGAACAATAATGGAACGATGAATAGGGAGATGCCCTTTCTTAAGTTTTTTAATTGCATGGTTATTTCAGCTAAACAAGGAAACGCATTTTTCTCACGTTTAAGCTCGTCTAGCAAAGCATCTGACAGTTTCAGGTTCGTTCTGGCAATGAGGTTGGCGTTGACAATTGCCAGATCAGGTGCACTGATGTGTTCTGCGTAATATAAGAATGTAAAAGCTGATGGAACGTGGATGAGGATACCTGAGTCTAAAATTCTTTAATAGCTTTGCCCTTGGTATTACATGAGTTATATACAAAAAGGTTGGAACGTGCTTCGAAATGGCCAATGATGATGCTGTTTTTATACTGTCTAATGTCATATATTTGGTCCATTGATGACTTGTTGTTGGGTGGGTTAAAGATCAAAATAACTATGTAGTGAACTCCGTTGAACCAAGCATAAATACATACAGCTTCTAGTTTGTCGCGTTCTTGCATTTCGTGTACAATATGAAAATTACGGGCGGTTTTTATATTTGACTCCGGAAATAATTCCTTTGGCAATTTATCGAGATCGTTGTAAATCATAAGTGGTAAAAGAATTTATTTAATAGGAACGTATAGCTTCCGAGGAAGCACCAACTTCGAAGAGATTAAGCATGTCTGCGTCACTAATTAAAAAAAAGAGTTTTAAATTCAGTGAATTTGGATGGGCTCAGCCCACCAGCATTCCAAAAAAACGATGCGGAGCCGATTATCAACACCCTGATAAGGGCTTTTTAGGCGCCTCGTCTTGTCGATCGCTCCATTTGTTTTAATCTTCCTCCTGAAGATCGTTTACTGTGGTCGCCAAGTAGGGAATACTGTAAGCAGATTTACCGTTACCCAGGGTGCACCACAAGAAGGCCTGCTCACCTTATACCCCAAAAATGTAAATATATACAAACTAAAAATAAATTTATTTAATGCAAAAGTTAAATACATTATTGTAATACATTAAGGAAGTTCAAATTAAAATGTCTGCGAATTACCAATGGTAGCGATTCTATATGGTTAATTAATGGGATTTTGAGAAGGATAGTGTAGTGGTAGTTAAACCTTAAGCATTAATTTAATTATTAGTTGGAGCAATATTTACGTCTTCGATTTGAATTAGTAGTTGTACTAAAATATGTACCTTACTATAGAGTTTTAAAGTCACAAATTCAATCAGACGATTAAAGGGATTTATTTATAGTTTATGACATTACAATTAGAGACCCTATTGTGGGTATTATACAATCACTCAGTGCATATGTTTGTTATAGCAATAACAATAGATTGAACAAGAACTCATGTATAAATTCGGTGTTTAACTGAGGAATGATGATGCTATTTATTACCAGTAGATAACAGGATTCCCGCCCACCTGGGTTCTGGAACTAACTGTCAAAAGAAGACAAATAGCCTTGCTCTTCTCTTCAGTTAATTATAGAATGAAAAAGATTCTCGTTACGGCGCTGCCTCATAATATATAACCACCTTCATGTTTTCCCACATTCGGCTTTCAACGGGAAAGAAAACCACACACTTTCAATTTTCGAAAGACTTGTTAATTTTTTCTATCAGATCATTTACATTCTGAAGCATCGGATTATTTTTTCCATAAAATATCTTGGTTACTAACATATTTTCATTGATTCCCTTCCTGAACACCGTTTAAGGTTCGAAGTAGTTTTATACTTAAACATATGTTTTACCTTTGAAGGTTTATTACTGACACAATCTAACTTAACTGAAACTAACAAGACCTAACCTAGCCTATCTTATCTTTACCTAATCACCCTAATCAAGCGGTGACGAAACCACTTATAACCAAAATTAACACATGCAGGTAAATTTTTATAATTTATTTACTGCTAAAACATTAAAATGTGGCATAAGTTGACAAAATAAAACGGTAAGATTTTCATCCTTATTTAAATGAATTTTAAAATTCAAATGGTATGCAATATACAATAAATTTTAAAATGTATACAGGGTGGTATTTATTTAATAAATGGTTAACGGCTTAGAAGCAATAACTAGGTCCTAAAGCAAATGTTTAATTTTCACATAAACTGCAATTCTACAAAGACGTTTTAAGCACGCCTACACCTCCTAAGGAGCTCGGTAAGACTTGAATCTCTGATACAGCGATTCTCTGATGTATATAAACCGCAGCTACTCCATTAAGAGCTCATTCGGTATTTAGTTTCTAAAATATGAAGCCGCCGAGTGACGTTACACACTCACTAGTATTTACAAACATTTAATACGCATATTAATAACCACTATAAGGTTATTATGAACTCCACTCATATCTTGATGTTAAATGGTTTGAAGAATAATAAAATTATTTTTACTTTAATATGCGTGTGAAATTTTAAAAACAATATGAAGTTTGTTTGAAATTGATCGATTTCAAATACATTTAGCCTGTAAACGATTTTTAAGAAAACTGTATACTTCTTTTTATGTAAAACCCCAACCGTCTGTCTCCTATCCTAGTTCATATCATAATTATACTGTAATGAATAGTTTCAGTAATAAACCCTTAAATAACTTTAGTAAATTCATCTGTCTTGTTAATTTATTTCAGTCAGATTCATTTTTGTTGCAATCGTGATTTACCAAAATCTCTGAATATAATAATTATATACTTTTAAGTAGAAAGGTAATATACACAATTACATAAATAGGCTTATAAAAAAAGTTGAATATACAGTTTAGTAGATACTGTTAAAGTGGAATCAAGAATGTGTCATGATTATTTAAAATGCATTACAAATTTTGTTTGATTTATAAAGGCCTAGTAATTATGGGAGTATCAAGCCAATAGTCACCAAGAGAAATCTCAGCGAATAATAACTAACCATTGCCAAGGTGTAAAACCACATAAAGAGCAACCTTGACACTGTAAGAGAAATGTTTATTGTCCTTTACTTATTTCGAGAGTGAGTTAGAAAAATAACTGTATATTACAACATAGTTAGGTACCAATGCAAAGTATGGACATGCTTGATATCCTCGTGTGTTCTAATAAAGAAGACAATACAAACACATGATTATAGAAAACACATATCTACAATTAATTTATCCGCCTATTTAAATCTCAAAAAAAAGTTGTCACAGCTGCGTAGTTGGATTAGTTTGTTAAAACTGTTTGTTGTGTATTTTTATAACCTATGAAGACTTTGTTATAATATTGTTTTAAAGCCAAAACAGTTGTACTTCAAAATGTAGGGCAAAATAACTATTGTCTTGTTTTATTAAAAGCATTGGAAAATTGGGGAGAAACATACAGAAGAGTTGTAGTGATCGTGTAGCAATTATATATTCTAATGACTAGCTTGAGAAATGCATTGGTATATAATGAACATGTTCTGTTTTTAGTTTTTTTTCCAGAAAGCATTTGATAATCATTCTCTTACGCCAGTTCTCAGGATGCAATTTTCCTACGTTTCTCAGAACCACGAAATAATGTTTAGACGGGAAACCACCTTAAGAGAAATAGTTTATTTAAAATTTAAACAAACATTTAAATAGCATTATCGCCAACTACACATAGTTAAATTAATTATATCTGTATATGCTTACCTATTTATATTTAGCTACAGACAGGGATACTATAATATTAATTACCAAAGTAACTTCTTTAGACTATTTAGATGTGTAATACATACATTGATTTAATTTAAATTTTAAGAAAAAACAACCTACATTTATGGGATTTTCATTAAGCTAGACTCGACGTTTCATACACTAAGTGGTTGGTACGTTAGCTATTTGATAATAGGCTAGACTCCAACATAACTGCTCCTAAATATCTGCATTAGTTTTCTTTGGATTTACATCATCACTCGGATACACATTTACACTGGCAGTGAAGCACTAAATACATAAAGTTGTCAAAAATCGTAAAAGCTCCGAAAAATAAACCTCATCCCTTTGTTCTTCAGAAAGAAACAGATAACAATGTAAATACTGAAAGGTAGAATGATGGAGGTGCTAACAGATTGGATAATGCAGATATTTTTATATAACTCATTCCATTTAAAATGAGATACCCAAAAGAGTGATAATATTCTCAGTTGATAATGAACTCCTAACTACTACATGTTAAATAAATCTACATAAGGACCTGTTCCATGCACTAGAGAAACTCTAAATGAGGGGCAAATATTTGTTTCTGTAGGGTAGGAGTAAGTACTGGACTTACTGCAGGTATATATCCTCTTACAGGCTCTTCTAAGGGCTGTAGTTACAATACAAAATATTTGAAACGCATTTGAGATTATAATAAGGTAAAACAATACGAAGCTTATGCGGAAAAACAAGAAACCCCTAACCGTCTATTAGTGATATGATTTACTATGTAATAAACATAACCTTAAACTTGTCACCAGTTAGTATTCAGTATTATAAAAGACGTAAACCACTCACGGCTTTATAAAAGTCTTAATGTTTTAAACAATACAAAACTTCTCATACTTTTATATTTTGAATATGCATCCGATTTCATTACGGTATTGCTTGCAATCAATTACTACGTCATTAATATAATTCTAACAGAAAACCACAGGCAAGATCGCGGGTGCTGTACAAATTCAGCGCTTTTCCCTGTTTCGCCTCCAGAAAATTGCGGAAACGAGTTAAGAAAAATACGCCTTTCTGAAGACGATAGGCCATCTAAAAAAACGAAAACAAGAAAAAATGTAGGCCTAGAAAGAAAATTAAGTGCAAAGATCATATTGGCAGATTCGTCTGTCTTAAAAGACTTTCGATATGATAAAAAAATGTGTAAAAAAATTCGAAGAAAAGTAAGAGTGTGTTAAAAACAAATGTATATAAACTAAAAAACAACAGAAAAAAATATTTAAAAAATCATTGAAAGTGGCTGTCATAAATAAGGATGTTATTTCTTAATTTGCCTTTAACATTTTCTTACTTCAACCAAAGGAAGAATGGGTTCAATGCACAAATTGTAATCTTTGTGCTTATGAAGCTTTTACCGACGTGACAGTGACATTTTATATGAGCTTTATTAGAACTATAGTTTTGAAAATTTTATAGACTAAATATATTTTACAAAAGGTGTTTCACAGTTATGTGTATTCTTTCATTTTGGATGGGAAAACTTACCTGAATCACATCGCCAACTTGCCGCTGCACGAGGTAAGCTGGGTCATCTTACATTGTCTTAAATATTTTATTAAAAACTAGAATAATAGTATAAAAACATGAAAATAATGGAAATCCTTGAGCAGTGTATATACTTCAAGGTCCTTTGGTAATTAATTGCATAAGCTCTAAATGAAAAACGTAGAAGAATAAAGTTGAAAAAATGTCCCAGCTCTTCCCAGTCTTACGTTCCTAAAATGCTCGCAGAGGATTATACTTTATTTCCCGGAATCATTTTCCTCATTGATATAACTTTTGCGCTTTGGTGTACTTTTATTTACAATTCTTTATTTAATTAGTTTTTTTAATCATATATTTTTACAATTTTTATTTTTCTAACAAAATGGGATACAATATAACATTGCTTCGCCTTTGTTAATATTGTCCATACCTCTCATATCCATTTATGATTTTATTCCATAAAGAAGCTGTTTATTTCGTGTTAGCAATTGGTTGGTTGCAATTTAGATTTTCTCCTAATCGACTCTCATTTGTATTTTATTAATTTACTAATCCGCAAACAACGATGCACCTGCATCTGATCCCTATCGCTAGATGGTTAAAGGGAGATCCAAGGTATGTAATTGGTATCAAGTTTACCTTAAGATGCGATCATGTAAACGTGACATAATTCCCTATCATCTTCTTGTATCAGGGGAAATCTTTAATCCTATCTTTACCCTTCGTTTATTCAGTGATTATACATTCTACCTTAATCTTACACTGCCTCTTACAACATTAATTACTTGCAAAAGACATAAAATTCAACCAACAATAAAAACTAAAACTATTCACTTGGTATATTTTAATGAAGTCAATGTATTTACAGACACCACATATAAAATCGAAATAACTAAACGTACTAATACCAGATTTGGTAAAATATATAAAATTCTTTTTCCTCAAGTTAGAACTTGGTTCCTTTTATTCCTACAAGAGAAGAACTTTTCAGACTTTGCACAATTGACTATTACTTGACTTCCGACTTAGCAGTTAAAACTTAGTACATCAAAGATGTGTGCATAAAAGCTTCAAAGCCTTTAATAATTTCCGTAATATTAGGGGCATTACCTAAAAGTTTTATATTCAGTTAAAAGTTATAAACATTCATCATAATTGAGTGTTCAAAGTCAGGCGTTTGATTTACGTACTGTGATTCGGGCACTGCACCATATAGATTACTAAGGGATCAGTCAAAAAAATAATAATCTTAGGAGTATTTTAAATTAATGAGTCCTTGGAATTAAAGAAAAATGTTTACTGGATACTAGAGGCGAGCATTTGGGTTATGCTACAAATCTATAGCTGTCTCGCGTAAGACAATTGATGAAATGTAACATTAAAAAAAAACTGTATTTTTATATTTGCCTCCATCTTCAACCCAAGTTACTAGTAATTATAGAATAAACCTAACCATATTGGAGTGTAGTATAGACAAAATGGTACATACTATTTTTGAGTAAACGAGATGTGTTTTCACAGATCAATTTTAAACATAGATCAATTACACAAATATTACTTTAGTTTTATTAATAAACACCAACTCTAATGGTAAACATCAAAGTAATAAATAGTATAACAAACACCAACTGTAAATGGATAATGTTTTTATTAATATGTATTTTAAAATCAAAATTATTGTCAGGTCTTAGAACAAAGTTTTCTTATTAGTTTAGAATATAGGCCTACTGTTATTGTCCCTGATGATGATTTTGTTATTGTAGCGTGTAATTAAATATAAATTATTGAATATGACTTGCTTGACCCTTTACCTAAATATTTTTTTGATTTTACTGCTGTTCTCCTGCTTCAAATTTTTCTTTGATTATTGATGCTAAAGGTAACAATAAAACGTCTATTGCATACAACTTAAGATTATTAATATTTCATCCTCTGTTTACCAACCCCCGCTCGTAATATCCAACAATGTTGACCGCAACATTTACTCGTAAATACGATGCTATTAGACTACAGAGGGAACTATTATCCATGCACTAACATCGCCACGTTGTAATACGTGTAGTGGGAAATACGATGTCCTTTAACTTGCCACAGTACTGCTGGGCAAGTTTTCCATTCCGTCTCATTACATTGTATATATACCATTTTTACAAAACCAGATGTCCAAAGACTATACATGTACGTTATATATGTTTGTTGAAAACAATTATATAGAAATTATTTATGATAGTTGAACGTAATGACCGTAAGAGTTTTGCTATTCTTAAGATATAAACATTCTGGTAACTCATTCCTTACAATAACTTATAATGATCTGTGAGTAACAATGTTTATCCTTATATTTACCAGATTAAATATCATGTTCCTGTAACGTTAGTAACTAACATTGATTCCATTAGAGACAATTAATGTTCATTTATAACAAAATGTCTTTATATTTATATATACAATTAAATAATTAATTATTTCTTAGTTTCGTTTTCCAAATACTTGCCTCTTAAACAGAAATTTAAATGTTAAATAATTAATTTTTATCACAGAAATCTATGTATTACATTTACACAAATGGTTTTCCTTCTTGTTTTCTACCATAACTTAATTATCCTTCATTAGCCTCCTGTTTCAGGAAGCTAATTCGATTTACTATAAATTCAAGAATTGTTTTTACTGACATATTCATTTCTTCTAGTACAGGTTTTGAAAGACAGTTCGAACTAGAAAAATATATCATTATTTTCCATTCTACAAAGTGGTTTCACATCAAAGAGTATGAGGTAGTGGTTGTTGCTGGCTGTAGTAAAGCGGATAGGTGGTTGCAGGTAAGGGTTGAAATGAAACCACTTGAGTTCAAGTAATATTTTTTTAAATCTCACTGATCCTTATTTATTTTATTGGGAATTCAAACTTTACAATTGTAATTTGGAAGATTGTTTATTGAAGTAAGAAACACGTATCCCAATTACTTTAATTTAAAGTGCATGCGAGTGATTTTAGGCTTCCATTCATTTTATAAAAATTAATTTATAAGTAGAAATTAAACATTTTTAATGTACTCTAAATGCACTTATTAGTAAACCTAGTAAAATCTAAAACTGTAAAATATGTGTCCTAATTCTTAGTTTGTGTTATAGTTATTGGTTTGGTTTGATCCATATATATAATTTTGTTTAAAACATACAGAATGTAAAACAATTTAGGTAATTGATTAATTATTTTAATTTTATTTAGTTATTCATATCTAATAATTGATTTTAATAAATAATTATACTATGAATTCATCTTTCAGATAACAATACCTTCAGAATGGTTTCATATTCTCTGTGCATCGGGGAACGGGACCCTAAAAGTTTGATTGAATGGCTCCCAGGCATGCAATCAACCAAGTGTCAGTTCCATGATTCATGCATGGTATCACCTAATATACGTTAGACCACTTACTTTTAAATAAGAAATATACAAATAACCTGAGAATGGACTAAGAGGTTTAAATTTTTCCGTTTAAATGTAAATAAATGAATGAGCATGCTATTCAAATAATATTTTAAATCAATAATAACATTACTGAGTTTCTGAGCATAGTTATATTTAAAGTTCAAATTAGTAGTACTAATTTATGTACAAATTTAGAAATGTTTTGAACAATTATGTTAGATACTAGTTAATAGTTACCATCTAATATGATTATTGTTAGGAGCAGATGTTATTAATAAATATTTGTTTACGGCTACACAAGATGATAGACTTGAATAATGTTGCAGTTTTTACATACACTTTATGGGTTTTTTTAATTACTACATTTAGTATCACTTGTATAAAAAAAAACAACTGTCTTTGTAATTGTCCGTGACCCACAACATTGAACAATGCACTGATCTAGTGTGAAAGTAGTGAAACACTATAGTAAGTAGTTGTTTTTTGGCGGAGATACTAAAATTAGTGAATAATCTATTAAATATTTCGAAAATGGAGGTGTAACATTTTTTATTTATCTTTGTTGTCCTAGTCAAGAAAACAGAAATACAATTCAAAGATTTCAAAATTAGGTGCTTCGAGGTAAATTGAGTTCACCATGATACACAGGTAATATTAATCTGCACAGTGAAGTAAGAAAGTAATTCTAAATAATGTATTCAATAAATGTGCTTAGATGTATAACCTAAAACTTATAAATATGTCAACGTCAAGTGACGTAAGCTCTGGATATTGATAGTTTATTGGGAAAACAAACAGGTTTTGAATAAATATTGTGAATAATAAATATATAAGATTCAACAGTGAACTAAGTCAATCGGTGGATGTGTGCTTTGTTGTCTCTTTCTGATAAATTAGTCTATAATGGTGTTGATTATTTGTTTGAAAAAAAAGTTGTTATCAAAACGTATCAGACACTTTAGCTACAGGTATAATTTTTAGGTACCTTTCAGTTCGCTAGAGGTTTGGAATTGACTTTTTTATATTCTTTTGAAGGTATTAATAAGAAGTTGCAACAGCTATGAAACTATGCAAATTGACAACCAAGTTGTTTAAGATATTTCTAAAGTGTAATTAAATCTTTAAAAAGAATGCGAGGAATTTTAGGAGTTCCTTGTAGTTAAATACCGAGTAATGCAAATTGTGTTTACATAAATCTTGGCTGTTTGACAACTCAAATATTTTAATACTTGAAAGTTATTCTGTAACAAAACACATACAATTAGGAATTTTGTGACCTAATTTAAAATATCTAGTATTGTTAGTTCTTTTAACTGATTCTCATCTGGACAGTCTGATGTATTAAAAATGCAATAGATAATTTTTTGGTGAGACATATTTTATTTTGAAGTCATAAAATATATAAAATATTCTCTTAGCCTTAACATTTAATTTAAATAATTTTAATAATGTAAAAATAGCTAATAATTTATCAATGTTGGTTTCTATTACACTGAAACATTGGGATCTTTCGATAGAGTAAAGAAGATTAATGGGCAATATATTGAGGTTTCAAGAACAACCTGCACACATAAATACAATGAAGAAATTTATAATCTCTTTGTGATATATTTATCTCATTGTTATTTATATAGTTGAAGGAACCAGATGGAAGACTGATCACACACTATAACAATATCGCCAAAGTACTGGTCACATCTTTTCACCTCTATATTCTCTTTCACCACTGGTTATAAATTTCAAACACAGAAGCATAAACAGAAAAAAACTACAAATAAACCAAATAAAACCTGGTTCTCCATTATATAATTTTTTTGCTTTACAAGAACTTGGATCTTGTATAGATCTTAAATCTTTAACATCTCTACAATTCATTCCTCTCCAGGTCCTTTTGACCTTGTACACTTCCATATTAAACATTGTGTTACCATGAAGGGAAATTCTTCTGTATATATATACAACCTTGTTCGAGGATACGTTTTCCAGCTGTTGGAAGCAACAGTAGTAATTCTTTCAAAAACATGTAGAGCAGATTTTACTTACATTTACCTCAAAATATACCTCTAGTTTATGCTACCTATCAAAGAAAATGATAGGCCAATGGCTTGTATTGCGAAATGGATTGCTGGAAAATGTTATCTTATGGTCCTCTAACTGTTATTGACATTTCTTTTACTCTTTGGTAATTACATCTGGCATGAAAATAGTGTGTGTGACACTTAAACAGCATAATTCCTCATCTAAGCACACGGTCCATGTTGCTAATTAGCAGAGTGCAATCATACATGTGCTTCTATTTCTCCATAAAAGTCAGATGTTTTCTTATATCTTTATAAAGACTGAACAATTTTAACTTGGCAACAATGCCAACATTGAGTTTCTCCTGTATGAAGATCCATCAATATAAATACCTTACAAAGAGATTTTTATTATAGGACAAAATTTTGTTCAGAAGAAAATTACACCATAACAAAAACAGTTTTAAAAATCGTGTTCTATTTTTAGACGCTGAGTTGTAGCTTGTAACAACATTTCTTCAGAAACGGGCTAGCTGGTTTGAAAACCAAAAAAAGCTTTAATAAAACCAAAAAAATATGTATTGCATGAAAGATTTTTTTTTGAATCTGCGAAAATGACTTATTTGATGGGTGAAACTATTGACCGCATAAAACATTTTGTAATAGAAAACATTGGTCTACAATACAATAAATCATACAACAAAACAGTGCAATACGGAACGACAAATCTATCTGAACCAATACCCTAATCATGGACTGAAATTTGAAGAAACATTGGACAGGGATAACGCTGGTAATAGCAGTATCCTGAGCATCCCAATCTTTTTGAGTTGCTACACTTTGAGTTACTGTATTTTGGGTTGCTGCATTATTGAAAGTCCATACTATACGATGCAGTAGGTTAATGTATGTAGGATATACGAGCTACATAACACATGTATCCAGAGTGAAGACTATTTTGTTTTCACAAGCAAATATTTGTAATAACTAATAAAGTACTTTTATAATTACACACACACACACACACACACAGATACACACACACAGATACACACACACAAATATATATATATATATATATATACTGAATAAACACACTTAACTACGTACTAGTGCAACTATTAATAGTTTACACACATGTATAAAAATCTTTGCAATAAGATTGATGTTGCATCAATTTTAATAATTTTTCTACAACAAAAACATATTTTCAGGGGTAACTAAGATAAATGTAAGTAAGACTATAAGCTACACTAAATGCATGACAAATCTATACAATCAATAACCAAATATATAAAAAAACCCCGGTTTGTTAAATAGTTTGTTACCTCAATAAATTAGAAATATACCTAGATCAAAAACAATTAATCGTAATAATGTATAATTGTTTAGAAATGTATAGACACTACATTTAATCTAATTCACCGATTTAAGTAGTGAAATGATGGGTTTATTCATACATAAATACTCATGTAAAGGTTAGCTTACATCAATATTGTTATTTACTCGTACTTTTAAAATTAATAGTAAGCAATTTAATCACCTAAAATAATGAATAAACTCTTATTGAATCTAATTTAATTCCTGTGTACGTAAAAGAAATTTATCTATACGTAAGGATTTCATTTGACCCGTGTCCAATCTCTTGACTAACGGAAATACTTTCAAATTTAGCTTGGCTTACAAGAGCTTTTATCTTTTACACTGAAGAATGAATGGAGTCACAACGGCTTAGCGCAATCTGTCGTTTTTCAGAGAATTTAAACCGTTTCAATCATTATCCAGTCAGAAATGAGGTCCAGATACCTAAAGGAAAGAAAAATATTTAATCACAACAAAACGTTGTTTATTCTGTATCTACTTACTAGTATAAATAATGTTTACAAGTATTAGCATTCTTTTGTAATAATTCTATAATTACTAGTTTAAATATTAAAAATTTTAATGTATAATGTTTGACCATATTTATATTTAATTTGCCTAAAAGTAATTAAATTATTTTTAATTCATTAAATAAAAGTTCAATGGATTGAAATCTATAAAATGTGTGATTCTATGTAAACTTTGGAATACTGCAGGATAAATATAAAATAAAACCTTTTGTAGTATATTTTTATAATTAAAGTGAAAATTTAATTTTTTAAATGTTAAATTTATTTGACTTTTAAATAAAATATTAAATACTTTTTTCTAAACAAATAACTTTTTCTTAAATATTTATTCTGCTGTAAATATACGTTGACTATTTTTGTGATATCTTTCTAACAATGTAATGAATATGACAATTGAATGTAAATTAAATTACCATGATAGTGACAAAATTATGGATATCTCTAACCAAATCAACTGGGTTTAGTAGAATTGCATTCTCAATGGAACGATGTATTACAAAATGCCCGCACAAATCCTATCCGATTAGAGATCATAAATGGTGAATGTCATGAGATTTAAAAGGGTTCAGCCAGGATACCTTCTAGTATGTAGGCCGGCCTGGAAAACTTTCCTTTTAAATGTAGACCTATGCTCGAGATGAAAATTGTTGAAGAACCTACTCGAATGATATACCACAGTGATTTCTATAAAGGATCTGTTTTTTGAATGTGTAATATGTAAGGCAAAACGAAAAGAACTCTCTATACTCGAAAGCTTATTTTATTTGCCCTTACATTCCTTTGATGACCTTCTTATGATACCAGGAGTGAATTTCCAAGACCACCAGCAACGAAAGAGGATGTGTTCAATGGAGGCCTACAACTACCTTGAAAGACTGTCACATAAATAAATTTTGTTTAAAACGTTTAAAGAAATTATGGGTTTTTGTTTTAATAATCAAGTAAAATCAAATATTTTAAAGTGAGATTGATTTTTATTATTATTTTCGAACCCTCATCGTTTTAACTTTTATTTTTGTGTTATTTCAACAATATATTTATTATCACAACCTATCAGCAATAATTGTTATGTTGAAATAGACACACGATATGTAACACATTACACTGTTGTTATAGTAGTAACAATATTAATCTATGAATGGTTTAAAATAATTTTCAACAAAGGGTTCATAAGATAAAATTATGCTTCTATCAAAACTTGTGGTTTCGGACCTTCATCGTTCCCCCCTTACTAATATGTTGTCTACCCTGTTTTTATACGTAGACTGAATTTAATTATCTGATACATAGGATTTTAATGATTTTTTTATGAAATAGTGTATATTTTTTTTATTAAATGCATTTACTTATATCTGACTAATTTTATGTTATAAAAGCCTTTGATAGCATTTTTTGGTATGAATTGCAGTTTAAAAATGCATTCAATGTAATTAATATGAGTATTCGGTTTATTAAATTGAACACATCTACTGGTCTTATGTGCGAGTATATTTACATAATTAGTATGGCATATTCAGTGTTTAGTTTGTTGCCACAGGTTTATTTAATTTCGTAAAGTTCTAATGTAAGAAAGAATTTTAGGATTAGAGTGCATTAAGCAACGCACCATTCACCATTCACACATACGGGCACTGAAAGCACGCCTTCGGGCTTTAATGGGGTCACTTGCCGAAGTTCCCATTGTACTGTGGGAGGACGACCAGGTTTTATAATACGTTCTAAGGCCCCTCGACTTTATTTTGATCGACTTCCCCTCGACGTTATTTTCCTTTTAGGCATACACTTGTACATAGAAACCTTTTGTTTAGTTTTACAGATGAATAATTGTACCAAAAACATTGCCTATATTTACGTAAATAAAATAATAGCTTATTTTTCAAATCTGCAAATTGTTCTTTAAGAATAAAAAGCTGACGACAGTAAATATTTTGGTACATATTTGATTTACGAAAATCAATCAACACTCTTAGATTCCAAAATGTCACTGTTTTTATTATTATTTTCACAATGGAATTCACCAATAGACCTTGATACTGAATTCATTTCAGTCCGTCCTTTCTGTTTCATTAATAGGGTAGCATCGTCCTTGACTAACCATTTTTAAGTGGTGGAAATAGGTTTCTTTTATCTATTTTAACGTTCGACAACCAGGTTAATTTGGGTCCTAAAAACGTTTTGATTAAACGTGTTAAACAGCATTTGTAGTGACTTTACGTAGGTAATTCATTTAACAGTTTGTAGGGCCTCCCCAAATGGTCCCTTGATCGAAGGATAGAACTGATATTCTACCCACAACACACATTATACAAAAAATAACTCACACACACACACACACACAAACACACACACAAACACACACACACACACAAACACACACACACACACACACACACAAACACACACACACACACAAACACACACACACACACACACACACACAAACACACACACACACACTAAGCTAATATTATCCAAGAAGTATACGTTACTTTATGTAATTTATTTCCTTTGTTTAATTTCTTACATCCATATTTTAAGGCTCTCTAAAGGCTTAATTATTAATATCATCATCAAGTGGCGTGCAGTGGTATATTTATTAGATTAACCAGTGCTGGCAACGCAGTTGGGAGGGGGGGGTAAAAAGAGAGTCCGGGGGCTAATTAGTAACTTAACTTTTATAATAATATCTGAGAAAATAAATTAATACAGTTCAACCCGTATTTGTATAAATAAATAATGAAGCAAAGCCTAACAAATGTATATTAAAAGCTAAAACTTAATGTGTTCGCCTACACTCATATATTTAATGTGAATCATGTTATTGTTTAAAAAAAGTCATATACTTTTGATTTTAAATGTAAAACCTAAACTGCTATTGGTAATTTGTATATGTAATTGTTATGAAGCATTTTACTAATTTTAAAATAATTAGTAAACCCAAAGCAGTATAAATACACACAGTTATATACTAGCAGCCAGGCCTATACATAAGAATGAATTGAAAAACCAGCCATTGGAAGATTTTTAAAGTATTCACACTAAATATGACCAACACTTATCTTCAGAATATTGTTTTCATTTTATAGTGATGTTACGTTGTAAAGGAACTAATTATAGGGTGAAACTAAGGTTAAAATTATTATTTCAAAATACATTATTGTGCCCATTATTAAATCCTTTAAATTTGTGGTTGTAAACCAATAAGGTAGTATGATTGTTATTGGTGGAAAAGGATAAAAATGGATTGTGAATACAGCGTACAGAAGACACTCAGGAATGACACTTCTTGTAATAACTGTTTTTTTGTGTCATCACACTTATTATGTAACTAAGGTTCGATTTTAAAGTGTTGATCTCAAAACAGTTCTTTCACTACATTAAAAAGGGAAAGAAAACCACGGAACAATTCCCGCCCATTCTGGAAATATAACACACTCAAGATGATTAGATTTTTCTATCAACTAAAAGGAAGCTTTTATTTATTATTTTTGATTACTTTATAGGCAGGTATTCAAAATTATGTAGCAATTTAATTACACACACAGATAAAGCGAGAGAAAGAGAGAGATATTTATAATTATACGTATTATTGAAATTGTTTATATATTTTTCTAATTAATATTTTTCTCTTTGTTCCCCATAATTATTACACATTTATTCTTAAGTTCAGTTTACCTTTTACTTTTAATAAGCACACAACACAAATATATATATTGGAGAAACAACAAAATCTAAATCACTATTGAGTTTATGAAATTTAATAACTACTCTTATGTAACCATATAGTGACAGTTTCTATAATTCCACTGCTGTATAGACTTCAAGCTAGGTAATATAAGAAAATACAGCCAGGTGACATAATCTAGTTTAATATGCGCTCTACATTCTTAACATCAAAAATAAAATGTGGAAAAGAAAGAATATCTCCTACACATTAGTAAAGCTAGCGGAAGGAGTATCTTATGAAATTTAGCTATTTATATCCTGGAACATCTATGATGTTAAGAGGGTCATAAAAACTGGTGAATTACCCAGTACTAAGATGAGCTATCAAGACATTGCTTGAGCTTAGTGATTAATTAAAATATTCAGTAAAGTAAAAAAAAAACATCAAAGCTCTGTACTTATTATTGTTATTATTTCCCTCTCAGCAGTGACAGCTATAAACAACAGACTTATTGAGAAGTAAGGACGATGTCCGTGTTGAGAGGTTTTACTACATAATGTTTCTCATAATGGTAACAAAAGCGTGGTAATTGGAAAAACAAAACAGTGATTTAAAAAAAATAATTTTAACTAATACAGAGAAACATTAAATGTAGAATGTTAATAAAACTAATATTTTCGTAAATATACGCCAACAAAAATAGAAAAAAATATATGTATATAATTAAATACAGTAAACTCCCGATTATCCGTTTAATAAGGTGTCCCGGCTACGCCGGATAACGAATTCCTCCGATTATCCGCTATGAACAAAGAATACGCAAAATGATCGATAATTGATTATTATACCATAAGTTACAAAATAATGACCCCGTTAAATGCAATTCACAAATAATCTTCAGAGGACAAAATAAATACAGAAAGTAATTTAAAATGTCGATGTATTTGACGGATTATAACATGTACAGTTATATGTCTAACTATTTACAATACGTACAAAAGTATATGTCAAAATTAAGTATGTATGTACATACGTAATTTCCTTCACACATAATACTTTCACTTTTTAACAAAAAAATCTGTAACTTTCGTCTGTTTTATGTGAGCATTGATTTAGCTTTAATGTGCGATCTAAGTTTCTTGAGAACCATTTTGTCGTACAGTGTCTACTTGTGTCACGTGTGTCACAAAGCCATAAAGATCGATAATGTATATGACAGACATGGATAATGCATATGTCACGTCCTAGACAATTTATAGCCGAGATTAGCTGACATTTGTTTATAATCATTAGGTTTTCCGGAGTCCAAGTATTTTGTCATTGTCTCTTATATACAGTAGTCTGGTCGCCCCTTTTATTTCGCTGGCCCGTGTCGGGATGCTTCCCTTTCAATGTAAAAATTAGTACGTACATATTTACATATCTATTCCCTTCATCTTAACTTCTATTAAGCCTTATATGTATTTACGTCGTAATTCACCGTTTGGAAATTTAAACACATGAATCTGATTGGAATAAAAGTTGGATACATTTGTAAAACAATGGCAGACCCCGGATAATCCGCAAACCGGTTTATCCGCCCACGGATAATCGGGAGTTTACTGTATGTTTAAATGGCAAAAAATAGGGCATTTAAAATCTTCGTAAGAATTACGTATTATATTTGCGAAAACAATGGTTGTTTGATCATTCGAAGTGATTGCCAGAAAATCACGTGACAGTTTATTATAACAATGTAAATTTAAAATTGTATACACCGGTCACTTATTCATTACGTTTAATACGTGATTCTTCTTTACTTTCTCTCCATAAATTTAGTTACATAATTTAAATGTAATATTGTATATTTAATAATAATATAATTATTTTGTATTCATTTATATAACTTCTTACTGAATTTATTTGTATAGTTATGTATATTTAAGGTTATAATAGTTTGTTATAAAAAACGAGGAGGACGTTTGGAAATGCGAAATATGTTAAATTTCGTGTAGTATTACATGACCAAGTTGTGACCATGAGAATTTTACTTACAAACCTTCTCAGTAATAGTGTCAAGCCTTATTTAGAGAATTTAAAATTCAGTGATATATACGATAACGTAATAACTTGTTTACTCTCTCTCTCTTTCTCTCTCTCTCTCTCTCTCTCTCTCTCTCTCTCCGTATCCATTATTTAAAGGTAATCTCATTGATTAATATCATTATGAATTCATTATTGTTTACATATTATTTCCACTCGACTTACGTATATATGTATATATTTGTTGGGATAAGGGATATAGTAAAATGAGGATTATCTAAACCTGCTAGAAATCCTATCCCAAGCCAACCTACTACTCATTCTCCTGCCCCTCCTCTCTTATTAATTTCTAGTTACAAAGTTGTAGATGTTATGAGGTATCCCTAGATTTCAGAATGAACCCGGCGGAGGAGTACTCATTCTGAAGAAGTCTTGAAACCCTTATTGTGTGTTTTGTCATATTGATGTGATATTTATGCTTGTATTTATCCTTCATGGTAACTGCTGAGATAGTTAGATGGCGTGTGGAAAACAAGAGAGAGAGAGAGAGAGAGTAAACAAGTAACATTATCAGGATGCGCAATTATTGTAGGCGTTGGCTCGGGGACGCACTGAGATATGGCATCTTATGCGCTTCAGCAGCCTAGTCTTTATGATTCCGACTTAGAACCTAGATTAGTAAACTCTGACTGCACATGCTCTCAATGGGGTTCACATCTCATCCACCCCCAGTATCCGTTACATGGGGTAACTCTGTTACTTTTTTTTATATTACCGCTAAACCTCAATAACAATAAACGAAAGATAGTGAAAAGATTCAATGGTTCCTGCGGGTGATCAGCATTCAGCAGCGGATCGATAATAAACAACTGATTGTGTTAAACATGAAATTTCCGGTCCCTTTTATAGTAGAAAAATCGAGTTAAGAAGAAAGGTAGTCGTATAGTGAGAGTCAAACCAAAAGATTTTCCGGAACGATTTCCGGTATGCCGCTTCCTAAGGGAACCAGTGAACACCCGTGGTAACATAGGTATAACTACTACCGGAACAGATAAATATTTCAGATCTATTATATTGTTTTATAAATTGGTAATACGAACACCGTCAACAGCCCGAATAGGATTACTTAGAATTTTTTTAAAGGGATGATACTCCAAACTCTACGTTTTTATAATATTCATCTCGCTATTTAATCCTCCGATACGACGGTGGTGTGTCTTAAACGGAATATATAAAATTAGGTACAGTAATTCTAAAAAGTAATATAATTTTCACAAAATATAAGTATTAGACAAAAAACCCCATAATGGGTACATCAAACCACAAACATATAAATTTGATTTAGACATTCGAGCAATAAGTCAGTAAAGGGCTATTTTAAAATTTAAATAAAAATGTTTAACACAATCTCAATACCCCAAATATTAATTAAACATAATTGATAATACCTGTTACCTAAGATTAAACCCTTATATACATTTAGATGACCTCATCATTAGAAGGTCTTATTACCAAATTACAATCTAGAAAGTTACAAACTAGAGTGACGGTCTAGGTAACTAAGCTACAGTCTAGGTGGTAACTAATGGTTTTCTACATATTATTAAGTCCCTCTGATGATGGTGACATGGTCATGGCAAAGTAGATAAGGGCTTAATTACCGACAACTTGTATTATTAGTTATGTTTGTGGTTTTGGGGTCGTTTCCATTATTTTTGTTGTAATATATTGTACAAATGTGCTGTTGATATTGTAGATATATTGAAACATTATTAGGCAAAGTATTATTAAACTTACTTATTTACTACCCAACTCTCACCCTTGGCAGTTGAGCCATTTGAGAAGAGATGGGCATTCTTCATGATGAAACTGTTGTAATCCTGGGCCCTGTTCAGGTCTGTGCCATCATTATGGTGTTCGACATTCATACCACACAGCAGACACTCCGGATTCTGAAGCACATGGAAGCGGTGAAGGTGTGCAGCAAGGCAACCATGGCCAGTATTTAATCAGACTCCTTATACACCTATACCTTAGAAAACTGAACGTTCCACTCATGATTTATGTCACACGGCTTGACAGGTTTACAAGTCTTTCACTCTCAAGTGGACACAATAGTCCCACCTGTCTGGTAAGGAGCTTGTAGAACCTTCTAAGATGTGAAGCGGCAAGAAAGTACCAGAAATCGCTAGATAACCCAAGTTTTGCAAGGCATAAATTCAAACAGTTTTTGTAATGTACTGACGAGAGTAAGAATTAGAGACATTGACAAAGTAGTACGTATTGAGAGTAACTCTACATACAGCAAACGATCATACAAGCTATTATTAGAACTCAATATACCAATGTTTAGAATCTTTTATCTTCATGGGTTGTAAAAGTTCATATATTATTACATAGTTACTTAATCAAACAATTGTCTTATTAATAATTGGACTTCAGAATGAATGTAATATGGAAAATCATAGATACTTATAAACGCAAATTCAAATATTATAAAATAAGCTAACAGATAAAAAAAACAAATTTTTTAAAAATATTAGACAAAATAACAACATGGAATACTTCTCCACGTTGTAAGGTTTGGAATTCTATAAAGCTTCTTAGCTACAGTGCGATATGTAAATTCTCTTTCAGCCATGCGTTATTTACCTTCCTTAGGTAAAGCTAGCTTATTCAAAGTTTGATAATTAAAGACTTCTTAAAAACTGTTTTTAATTAGTCTCTTACTTTTAAGTAACAAGTCCTTCGAGGTAAAATTCAAAACTTTTGAGATGAATTGGTGCATACTCGTGCCTTTAAATAAAAACCAATTTTTCTATTATATTATCTCTTGTAAATTTATATGTATCTTTATATCAAGCAAGGTTGCCCAGCTAGGAGGTCGTTTAGAGACCAATTTGAAAACAATGGCTTTTCTGTGTTTAACAAGAAGCTACAATCAATTGTCAAAGACATTTGGAACATTAGCATACAAATCTAAAGATATTTTAAAACCTATCACATTGTCCTAAGTAAATTTATGTTTCATAAAACGAAACTTTATACTGAAAAATATAAAATAATTAAAAGGTTAGGGTCAGGTTATCGTTAGATAATACAGCAAAATTTCGTTTTTAATATGTGTTTGACATTATCACATGGCAAGAGTAAGTAAATATGTCTTATTTAGAACGAAAAGCCGTGCGTTCTCATTCGTATTGTTTGATATAGTTATTTATTTATTTTTATAATATGTTAAAACACAACTTTGCAGTCCAAACGGCTTGTCCCAATAATAATGTATCCTTATTTTGGAAAAAATACTTGAAATAGATTTCAAATTTCTTATCCAGAATTCGATATTTTACAAAAATTATAAAAACATGTTTCACTTATCTTTTTGCATTTTAATTAGTTCTTAGATAAATTGGAAGCGTTAAAATTTTTAACAGAATTTTGTTCAGTGTTGATTATATTTTGTTCCTTTTACGGTAAATAAGAGTATATTTATTTCAATATAAATATATGGTTATATATAAATTTATAGTTTCAGTTTACAAATTTTCCTATTCCGTTTTACCTTTCAAAGTGTATTTGGCAAAATATGATTATACGTTTTGTTTCGTAGTTTTTTTTGAATCCGACAAAAATGTTTGTCAATATTTTAACTAAAATCACTCTGGTTATACAACACTACAATATTTCGCACAAAATCTGATTTACAAAGGACCAGGCCAGTTAATGTAAACACTTGTAAAATATTCAACATCTTTTAACTCTATTTGGAAAACTATAATATCAACGGTCGAAATATAAACAAACCCTCCGGGGATATTTCAGCACAAGAGATTTAAATTAATTGCCCTTTTAAACAACTCCAACGGATAATAAACAAATAAATTTGTTGATTGATTCTAACTTAATCAAAAACCATTAATTATTGAAATGAATTATTGTCTGATACTTTTATTTGAATTTCAGCTAAGTTTGGTTTAGTTTATAAAATGTAATTAAATAGAATTAAACGTGCACTTTGTGAAACCTTTTAATTGTAGAGGGAATAAAAATTATATTGCGTAGATATGTATTTGTAAATATTGATTCTAGTCTCTATCTTTCTTTCACTCACACACACACACACACACACACACACACACACACACACACACACACACACACACACACACACATACATACACACACACACACACACACACACACACACACAAACACACACACACACACACACACACACACACACACACACACACACACACACACACACATACACACACACACACACACACACACACACACACACACACACACACACACACACACACACACATACACACACACACACACACATACACACACACTCACACACATATATTTAAAGATTTATAATGCACAAAAATATAAGTAAAAACTGGAGCAGCTAAGAAGTATTTTTTCAATATTATTAAATGAAACCTCACAACCATAAAAAAAACTCTCTTTATATTCCAATGTATATTTTGATTCCAGCCAAAATATTGACTCTCACAAATAGACGCAATAAACACTCACGAATTGTTTTATCTTACTTAGTAAAATAAATGTTGTAAGAAGGGTTCCTCAGAAGTTGTAAAAGGTGAAACAGATGAAACTACTTTGCCTAATTAGATCTAATCTTCTTGACGTACGCAACAAGGTGGTATTGCTAATTAAAGCACTCAACTTCAACTTAATGCCAATTAGTACAACAAAGGGCTGACTTTGTTTACTGGCAGTGTGGAGGAAATAAACTACGAAGGGCGTTACGTAGGTTTTATTGATTACATAGTTTCAACAAGGCTATCAGGACGGATCTTCGTTAAATTATTGATTATTATTTCACACTAGGATCCGATTTCCTAAGTATATCAGTTTTCAGAGATAATGTCAGAGTAGGCAATGGGACACAGAATTCGAAACGGATACTCTCAATAATTGAAAAAGTAATTCCTACTATAGGCAAGTGTAACATACTAACATATATGTTCACATGGTTTTAGTGATTAAAGTGATACTCAGATTATATCGGTTAAGTCAAGCTTTCCCAGGTTTTATTTCAATAGGTTTTTTAAGTAGTATATGAATTTTCGTTTTAAACAGTTATAAATAAATTTGTAGGCTAAATCATTCCTTTTAATATTTATATTGTTGTCCTAGACTAATAATAACAAATTACCCTTTGTATGCAATATATTTCAATAATTTATTTATATTTCATTTTGAATAAATTATTTATGTAAACAATAAATGTCCAATTATTAAACCAGTTATTTACCAATAACTATAATTAACTTTAAAAGTTTACTCATCTATTGCCTAAAACTATAGGTAATTTTCTCTTCTATTATTCAACTTATACTGAACAGATTTCATTTTCAATTAGTTGATTGCATATACTTTACTGTAAAATATTTTTTTTTTGAATTGTACTGAACGAATAAACACATTAAAAGTTTTTTTAAACATTGGAATATTTGAATCTTGCTAGAGATTCCATTGTATAGCTACAGGTACTTCCAATTAAATTTAAAATCTTATTTCAATTTCATATTTAATAAATATTTTACATATTTTGATTGCTTTTCTTAAATATTTACATGTTTCAAAAGAAAATCAACTTTATAAGTTCCCTGAGAAACCAATTTACATTGCTATTAGCCTAAGTGTTTCAAGTTGTTGTTTTTGATTTAAAATGTTCTAATATTAAGAGTGAATAATATTTGTAAATCTATTTCATAAACTTACCAATATTGTCGTACAATTAAGATATTTATAAAGCTGGAGTATATCTATATATAATTAAATGGAATAATAAAAAAGCAATAATATAAAAGACCAGTGTATTCCAATCACAACTAGGCAAAGTATACTTGAACAGAAGTTGGATATAAGGGAAGTTTGAGATTATGAGTTTCACTGTTCAGCTTAGACACTTTACACGGTTTGGACAGTTAACATCGTTATGTTAAACTAAAGGGTGGGTTGTCCATTACTCCTCATATCAACAAACGTTTTTTCTAAGATTATAAAAGTGAAGGAAACCCTTCACTCTCACTCCAACCCCATTTCTTCTCAGAGAGTAAAGCACTCACGTTGATTACTTCGTTGCCTAAATTATTTTCAGTTTTCTTTCACATTCTTCCAAGAGAGTATTGCAATAGGCCTAATTGTTATAATAAATTTAAATATTTCAAATTATAAATTGGAGAAAGCGGAGTTAAAATATCTCACAAAAAAAGAACTAATACGACCATTATAAAATTATTTGAAATAAAGAGAAGTACTAAAAAGGAATTTTAATTTTGAACGAATAATTTTGAATTGGAAAAAATATAAGGATAACTTATTTATGACTTAAATTTTAAAAATAAATTTATTGTTTAAAATGAAAGTTTTACAATTGCCTTTAGAATAATTGATTGTTTTAACAAATAATGTTCTGTTTTGTAATAGAAAATCTATTTGCACTCTATAACCACAAGTCGAAAAGAAGTATTATAATGTGTTATTGTATACATGCGCCCTTTTTACAAAATAAATACTCATTCCATTAAACAATTTATAAGAAGTGTTTTTTTTAAATATTTAGAGACTTATGAATTTTACAATTAATTTTAACATGTTCTTGTAACATTTTAAAAATGTTCTTTAAAGCTTACCTAACTATTAAGTATTTATTGCTAGATTTTATTCAACTCAGGGTCTTTACTATTAAGATTTTAATCATTTTAGGCATAACAATTCTTTGAAAAACCAATGATGTAACAAAATCAGTTATGCATTCAAATCAAATAACACATTTTTAATGATTTTTAACGTTCTATTCAAACAATCAGTATTGTTCAGTATTGTTATCTTGAGAAAAACGTTTTAAACATGAATCTAGAGAACATAGTAGTCTAGTTACTATTATCACGTATTAAAAAAAAAAATCCCAACCCAACATATCACTGCATGGTACAAGGAGATGTAATTGTATTGGATCACCATGTCACATTGTAATAGAAACATTTTCTCAACATTTTGATATATAATTCTCCACGTAATCTCGCCACTATTTAGAGGCTAGATATAGTTACGGTTATATTTGTCGATGGAAATATATGAAGCAATTACGTTTCTTTCTTTGTGCTCAAAGAACGTTTTGGATCAATTTAGTATAAGGATAAGCGAAGGCATATCCAAAGTAACGAGGCTTTGAAAATACGTTATAGTTAAAGTAAATCCACGCATTTTATTTATTTAAAATAAACTGTATAACAGGTGCATGTAGCGCAACATTTTATAAGTAGTGTTAGGAATTGTAATGAGAATGTGTAAGACATCATCCTAATGATTGGAAAATAAAATTATTTCCGTTAATAAATGATAGAACGCTTCAATATCGAGTCAAGATAATTTAATTGTTTGTAATAATACAAAATAATACAGGTTTAAATAGTACAACTAGTTTGTTACCCTTTTCAAGCCAGAAAACAATATTACAATACTTGTAAATACGTTTATATAATACAAATACACTCACTGCAATAATTTAAAACAAAAAAAAAACTAAATAAAATAATAGTCGAAAAAAATATTCAAATAACCCAAACAACTTTATTGATTCATATAAAAAATAAGTAAAACAGTAACAGCACTAAGAGAACTACAATATTTACATATAAACACACACAAAATAAAACCAAAACAACAAAACGATTTATCGTATAATATAACAATGACTTATACACAGCACATAACCTATCGAGATCATAGTTAATGTTGATATCATTATTTTATGAGATAATGTGTACAACTTGTACATAAGTCCTCTTCCTGCATTTGGACTCATTATCCAGTAAAATTTTCAAAATCAAATTTAGGCCTAACCCTTTTACTCTATTCAAGGAAAACTAGAGAGGAAAAGTATTTATCCTTCTTACTATTATTTTCTAGTTTACGTACACGACACAAACCAATCTCTTAGATTCGCCCACTTAGGAGGCATCACACTGCAGAGATTTATGTATAGGCCTATGTTACGTTATGTAGTATGTATAAGCCATTGAATTAGTTCCTGTTAATTTGTATGGTAGATTCTTTTCCTGTTGGTGATATTTTAATATGTTATTTTGTGTGTGTAGATATGTAAATATTGTTGTTCTATCAGTGGTTATATTGTTTTTAATTATTTTTTAGATGCATTTCAAAATTTAGATTTTCCCTATTTTCATAGGTCATTTTATTACAATTTTGTCTAAAATTTCATTGATTGTTTTAAAGGTTTTAATTTATTGTAATGAGTGTACTTGTAATTTACATGCGTTATTACAAGCAATATATTATAGCCAGGAAATACCTGGCTGATTGGTTTTATTAGGCAGAAATTCTGGTGGAATTTCCCGTTTGTTCTTACGTAGAGTGCCAATCACCTTCCAATTCACTTTCTGAGTTATGATCACTTTTTTCAACTTCACCGTCGCTCAGATCATCGTCACTTTCAATAAAATCAGCATTATAAATTTCTTCATCAGAAAGATCCGGTAAAATGTTTGGAATGTCTTACAAATTCACTCCGAAAAACACGAAAATTTATAAAAATGTTGAACAAAACAAATAATTACATAATTCTTTAAAAAATTGTGTATAAAAAACTTACGTTCCATCGTGGAGAAAACAAAACTGCACCGAAAAAATAAAAACGTCAGAAGGCGCCTTGTTGTATTTTGTACAACAGTGATGACTGACCAGAACTATTTGCACACTGAGGCTATGTTGATAGAATTAAGACATTGATGACAACTGATAAGAGTAGTGGGGGGACCAATAGAAGAATAGAACGGTGAATTGAACAAATAACTACCAACAGGTTTCAACAAGAATCAAAATAATAACACTGTTGTACTTTTTACATCAGCGAACGAACTTGAGGGTTATTGAAAAGGGCACGGAACTAGTTGCCGAAACGTTTCACTAATTAAATAAAGTCCACACAATGCCCAACCATTTTATCGTGTATTCAATACTTATTTTCAGTACTCAAATATATATGACAGTTATTTCCCACTTCATCCGACAAATAAACGAAGCAATTGTTTGTAACTAATTATAGAAAAATTGTATAACTTGAATAATAAGAATAATAAAATATTTAATAATACTAGCCTGTTATCGCCTTGAATAGTTTTATAATTTCTAACTCAAAGAAAAACAGATAGTATTGGATGAGTATTGGAAATGGACAAAAACTGGAATTAAAATTATTTAATATGTAAATGAATTTTAAATTATTTGTCAATTTAAATATATATAATTTTGGATTTATGAATTATCATTTTGCGCGCGTGCACACACACACACACACACACACACACACACACACACACACACACACACACACACACACACACATACACACACACACACACACACATACACACACACACACACACACACACACACACACACACACACACACACACACACACACACACACACATACACACACATACACATACACACACAGATATATATATAATATATATATATATATATATATATATATATATATATATATATATATATATATATACAGTAGTTAGACTTTATAAGAAGATGCATACTGTATAGTTACACAATCTGAAGCTAAATCGATATAAACGTATTACCAATATTCCTCGATACTTCTCGTGTAAAGTAATAAACACTCATTTTTAAACAGTCATTTTTTAAACACTTATAAAATAATTTCAAATTCCCTGGTTTTTTTAAATTTTAATTTTATTCTTGTAAACAAAGAAATCGAAACCTATTGAGCATTTAAGCAATTCATGATATATTTTTTCAGTTTATGAAATCAGTGATTTTAACACAGAGGTTTTTATTAAAAGAGGTTTTGGATAAAAAATGTTACACAACTTTGAAGCAGTGTTCGGTTGTTACTCTTGGGACCAATAAAACATGGAAAACGTTTTGATTCGGCGATAAAAAATATAAATGCCAATTCCGCTGGACCAGATTTATAGTGCTGCACGTTGTTTTACTCTGCCCAGAGTTCTGGGATTTCACATGGCTTTAGTTTTTAATGATTTTTCAATTCATTTCAGTTTTTGATATCGTTTAGAATTAAATATTAATATATAAATTAAAAATATAATAGTTACATAGTCTATTTTAATGTTTTATAACTAACATTTTTCTGATTATCCCTGTAAAATAATGTGTCGAAGAATTTAAAAAAGTGAAATAACTCTTCACTAAAAAAGTGAGTTAAAAGGTAACCAGAATCCTTTCTTAAATAAATATGTTATCTTGATTTTGACATTTTTATTTTTCTTTCTAATGACACTGATGACCATTTTTACACATCCTTCATAAAACATTCTTTATATAAATTAGTAGATTATGACCAACTACAAATAAAATTTCAAATAAACACCTCATTTAAACCCAATATTATTATGAGTGAAGAGCGTAAAGTAGTGAAACTACTCTTTTTAATGTAGATGATTTCATAACTATTTGTAATGGATTTGTTACCACCAGGAAACACTATGATTATTTAAAATGATAAGTACGACAGCGTTCACACACACACACTGCAACGGGGTGAAGGACCGTCGCAAGTGGGAAATAAGTAATTTCCTGTTTTTTAGAAATAAAGCTGTTTTTAAAATAATCAAGTGGGGAATTATACAATTATTAAAGAGGGAAAAATTAAATAAAACAGTAAATAGAATAGTTAAGCCACATTAAAGAATGTTATAAAATAAAGTTGTAATAACTAACTAAATTTGAACATCGAGAGTGAAGCGAAAAAATTCTAAGTGCCTAAAAAAGCTATTTTTCGAACCAAACCACGTAGAACTTTCATCGACATTTCAAAAGAACCACAATAACCTAGAATGAACATTAGAGAAAACAGAATTCAGAAAACTTAAGAAACAAAAAAGTTACAGCCGTTTAAATAAAATAGACATTTTTCAGTGTTCTAAAATTAATTATCAAACTATGCAAGCTAAAACAGTTTCGTTGCCCGACTTGCCTGTACAAGGAATAAATCGAGCGATAGCAAACTTGCAGGCGGGGTGCGGTAGGTTGAATTCACCGCTATATATACTTGGTCTCTAAGCCTTTAGAGACAGTCTGTAAAAATTTTCTAACACGAGGTGCCGCGGGACGCTATGCTGGACCGCGAGTAGAGACCGTCAGCAGGCCAGATGGACAATAACCTCAGCGCTTTCGACATCCAGGACCACCAAGGATGAAGGCTCCAGACTCAGCCTCCAGGACGCTCGAATAGAGGGAAACCACCACCGACGAACCAGGGATGGCGACTTCCGGTGTCCAAGGACCAGGGAATCCAGACGAGGGACCCCAAGGACCGGCAAGAACATCTTTGGCAAGTCATTTTCTTTATTCGAAATCAGTCACGTCAAATTTAGTTAGTTAATTTTATTAAATTCAAACAAATTTGCAAGCTTAAAACAATGACTTCACTCTTTATAAAATTTTAATAAATTGTATGCTAAGTAAATGAATTTATGTGCTCAGAATATTTAAAATAATGAATATTAAAATTACAAAAGGTTTTTGGCCATAAGCCGTTTATTTAAAGAAAATGAGAAATTTTCGAATATTATAAATTTAAAAATTAAAGGTCATAAGTTATGAATTTACCAATTCCATATAGGAGATAAAATATTATTATGTGTAATTTTGAAAATGATTTTATGTTAATGTAAATGTAATAAATCTATATGCAAAGTATAATTTTTTAAAGCATAAGAAACAAGAAGTAACTCAGAGAATTGTTTTGCTAATATAATTGTGTAATACTTTGAAGGATAAAGTTTCTTTTTTATTTCAATAAATAGAGTTAAATATGTCATAAAAATCAAGATTATTTGCATTCCATCCTGTGTCAAATAACCAATAAAAACTGTTTAGCTTTTTCCAACTAATATAAAAATGATTATCAAATCAGTAAACAAATTTAATTAAATTTCATTAAATGGCAATAGATAAAGCCTAATGTTTTAAAGAGTTTCTCTCTACTAATTTCATGAGCTAGTCTAAAGATTAGTTGGTTTTTTGTAATAAAAGTCCAGAGATTTATCTACTGGCAGATTGTGTTTAAGAGGACACAGGAGCCTTTTAAGATAGGTATTTTTAAACACAATCATATTTTGCACGTTCCCTTGCTGTTTCTGCAGATCATCATCAGGTGGTAAGACTCTGTGTTTATTATGTGTATTATTCTAAATGTGTTTCTTTCCAGCCGACTATGTATTTGACATGTGTGACTATACTTAGACCATACACAATTGATAAACTTATTTAGGAGGGTTTATATGTACTTTAAATAGTAGTCAGCGGGAATAGGCTTGTTGTGGGTTTGGCCCTACGAGCAGGAAACATACACTTAACTCTGGGAGTTTAGCACGGTTTTACCAGCAGGGTGATAGGCAGAGTTTTGGTTGTTTATAAATATGTTTTTTGTAAACAATTAAATTTTAGTATTCTGCAAGAAAGGATTTAAACAACGCACGCAAGCAGACGACCGCGTGATGCGGACGGTGGTAGGGACGGTAGAGGTTAGGTGAGGTGAGGGGGACGTTGCAGAAATGGCGCCCAGAACGTGGGGCGTTGCAGAATTGGCGCCCGGACGGTAGGGACTTTGAACAGGTTCCCTATATCAAAATTGAATAATTAAATAATAGAAATGAATCGAGATAGTTTAAATAAATGAAGTCAAAATGTTTTAAATAATGTAATTAAATTTTTAATAATATAAATTGAACAAATCCAAGAGCGTAAAAATAAAATAAATAAATAAATAAATTTGAATAAAAATTTAGTCGAAAGAGCGGGTAGGAACCATCTGGCCTAAACCAAATCGAAAAGAAAGGAATAAGTACATAAATAAATAATTGAATATTAAATAGTAAATCAAAATGTCAAAACCCGAGATAGATAAATTGATGGCCTATTTCAAGGCAAAGGAGGAAAAAGACAAAGAAGAGCGAGAGAAAGAGAAGGCGGAAGCAAGACAAAGAGAGAAAGAGAGAGATGAAAAAGAGAAGCGATTGAGAGAGGAGGAGAGACAATTGAGAGAGAAAGAGAAGGAGATAGAAAAACAATTGAGAGAGAAAGAGAAGGAGGTAGAAAAACAATTGAGAGAGAAAGAGAAGGAGGAAGCAAGACAAAGAGAGAAGGAGAGAGATGAAAAAGAGAAACGAATGAGAGAGGAAGCAGAACAAAGAGCGAAGGAGAGAGAAGACAAAGAAAAACAATGGAGAGAGGAGGAGAAACAATTGAGAGAGAAAGAGAAGGAGGTAGAAAAACGATGGAGAGAGGAAGAGAAACAGTTGAGAGAGAAAGAGAAGGCGGAAGAGAAACGATTAAGAGAGGAAGAGAGACAACTGAGAGAGAAGGAAAAAGCCGAAGAGAAAATGGAAAGACAACGGTTATGGGAGGCTTTCCAGGGAAAATTCGATGACTACCAAAAAGAAAATGAGGCGAAGACAAGTCATATATATGAAAAGTTAAGCGAGCATGAGACAGAAATAGAGAGACTGAAAACTAAAACGGAAACAAAAACGGCTAAATTAAACGAGAAAGTACAGGATATCCAAGAGGACATTAAAACGGTAAAGCAACAAGTCGCAAAGGTAAAGCAAACCGCTGGAGCGGGAATAGTAACACAAGTTTGCTTACCAAGGGTAATAGACAGGAACGGGGAGGCTACGTACCGTAGGATTGAGTTCTGGGGGAATGACAAGGAAGATCCAATGACATTCCTAGGGGAAATAGAAGATCTATTTTCTGAAATAGACAATACTATGGACGAGACTGCAAAACTAAGAATTGTAGAGCGATATTTGAAAGGGGCAGCGGATGCATGGTGGAAAGCCATAAAAAACAATACAGAAACTTATTCTGAATTCAGGCAGGAATTCACGGAGCATTTCTGGAGTTATCGCCAGCAGGATAGGGTACGCAGACAGATAAATCAAGGGCGCTACCATAATAATGGACCATACTCTATGGCAGAGTATTTTATTATGATGGTAAACAGGGCGAAAAACTTAGACCCGATAATCCCAGAGAACCATCTAATTTTCATGTTAATGAAACACTTTGGGAGTAACGTTCAGCTAGCTAGTGTGGGGAACCCCACAAGTAACATCAAACAAGCGATAGTTTTCCTACAACAGCTAGACAGTGTTACTGATAACGGCAATGGTAATGGGATCGCTCAAAGAAGTCAACAGAGGCAGGTTGCTCCAAACCAACAACCTAACCCTAACCCAAGGTCCCATGGTGATACCGCAAAATACCAAGAGACCAAGTATCCTAAAAACCCTCATCCTAAATCGCCTATCCCCGGACCAAGCGACCACAAGCCAAAATACTAAATATGGGGATCTCTGGCAACAATCAGGGAGATAAGTTAACCAGGTTAGAGATCCGAAGCAATAAGAAACCAAAAATAATTCAGAGCGAGAGACCGAAGGAAAAGCCGGTTTACCATCATAATAAGATCAGGCTAGGCGGTTTTTCCATGTCTATTAGGGACGATTTGTTAGAGGAAAGAATTGACTCGGTTGTAAAACTGGAGAATATAGACCAGTGTCCAGTGATAGAGTGCGAAATTAAAGACCATAAGTTTATTGCACAAGTTGATACAGGTGCCCAAATGTCTGTGATTAAAACAGAAAAATACATAGCCCTAAAACAAAACGGGAATTTATTCTATGAGCTACCTATAGCTAATGTAGCGATAGTCACAGCATTAGGGTCAACCTGTAAACGGGTCAAATTACAAACAATGCTACCTCTAACATTAAACGGACACACAAAGGAATTTGTTTTCTTGATTGTGGACAATCTACGGGTTGACCTCATCTTGGGAGCAAATACTTTGTGTGCGTTAAAAGCCCGGATAAACATGGAGAGATCGTTCATGACGTATGAAATTGATGGATATCTGCTGCACCAGGAGTTTCTTGTATCGAATAATAATAAAAATAATATAAAACAAGAGATAGGATGTAATAAAATTAATAAAATAACAAACGAAAATACTAACCAAGATGTAATATGTTCCGACGTTACAAGCGGGGAACAGGAAATAAATATAATAGATCCGTCTTATATAGACGGGCAAATTAACGACGGCAAATTAACACCTGTAGAGCCGACATTGGAGTGCCCGATAGTGAATAGCGTGCAGAAGGGGCTGTTCACGGGAAAGGATCAGGAAGATGGGTCCTTGTGCGAGTTAGGCGATGACAAACTAAAAAATAAACAAATACGAAACAAAAATATGACTAAAAATGTAAAATGTTCCACCGATACAAGCGGGGAACAGAAAATAAAATCAAAACAATTGTCAACGAATAAGGTTAAGAACGAGATTACCAAAAATTTAAATAACAAGTTGTGCGAAAATTCGAGGAAGAGTGAATTATTAAACTGTGAAAGAACGGAATCAAGTAAGCTAACGGGATTAAACAAAGCAAAAAATGGGTTAACCAAGCCTACAACAAACAAATTAATTAATGACGAGGGAGGATTCAACGAATTAAATAAAAATGGCTACAAGCCGAAACAAATAAAATTCCAACAAGTTAGGGAAAGACCTAATTGTCGGGAAACAAATCCGTTAGACTTAACAAGAATTCCAAAGCACTTTAATTCTAACCAATCTTGCTTGAAAACGAAGTCCAAATTGTTTGCTAAAAATAAATTTAAAAGTAAATCTCACCAGTATAAAAATTATCAAAATAAACCAAGTAAAAATAAATCAAAAACAAAAATAAAATACAGGAATTACGCACAATGGCGTAACACAAAACGCCGAAAGAAAACCAGAACGCGTAGAACGTATCTTAAAATAAATACGGTTAAATTGGAAAATACAAATAATCATTGCATATTAAATAAACAAGAAATGTTGAAGTTACCAGAATTGCTAAACAGTTATTCAGACGTCTTTAATGAAAGGTTTTATGAATGAGTAGAAACTATCTTAAAGCTAAATACTATTAAGAAAGGCCGTACAAATAAATAACCGCTGTACTTTTAAATAAACCAGAATTGTCTAGGTTGAAATAATTTATAACAAAGTATCCAGATGTTTGAATGAAAGACCCACCGAGTCGAACAAATGTAAACAAAGGCTCAAGGTTAAGGGCAATCACTTGTGTTTGTAAACAAGGCCACAACGGAAATATCCGGTGGACGGGCGGGGAACGAGTTTATAAAAACATTCCTTGTAACAAAATAAGCCGGACGTACCAAAATGTATTTAAAATAGGACAAAGTCAATAGGATGTTCTACGGAAGTTCCAAGAATAATTTAAAGAGAAATGTTTAAGGGTATAAGGAGCAAACTCAGGAACAATAACCTGATTTGTTACAGTTAATCAAATCAACTGTGTCAATAATTATAAAATATCGTGTAATGTATTCTGTAAAATTGTATATGATGTTAAAAACGTTAAGAGGTTGTATGACAAGTAAAGGGATTCTAGAATGTGACCCTTACACTTATCATAATCCTAAAAATACAGAAATGCCAAATTAGAATATTGCTGCAATAATAGGACCAGTACGCGAGCGATAAGCTAACTTAGGCAGGAATCAAATTGTCAGGATGATTAATAAACTGACTTAATGTAAAAACAAGAATAAGCAGTAGTTGAATAAGGCTAAATCTAGACATTAAGATTAGCTACTTATTTGTAAAGGGACGAATGTTAAAATCTAAAACAAACTATTTAATAACTCAATCAACATTAAAAAGTATTATTCAGGAAGTCTTTGTGTATATTGAGCAAACATTGGCGAGCTACCTCCACTGCTTAAATCAAACAAGCGGGTTAAATCAAGCAACAATCAGGAAGATAGCAGGCGAATCTTAATAACTTGTACAACAAATACGCGGACAGACTTTTGCAAAATCAAACAAGAAATTTGTGTGCATGAAATAGTGGGTCGTTAGATCAGACTATCACTGTGCAATATAAAACAAGAAAACTTGTGTACTAACGATAAAGGTCGCAACAATAAGAAACTTTGCATTAAAATCAGAAGCAATCAGGATTTATCAAGTGGACTTCGATAATCTGGACACAAGCCAGTTTTATAAACTGTACAATCCAAAGATAGAGAATTTAAAAAGCAAGGTTCGTTCCGTTTTAATATGATAAGTAGAATTGTTGTCGTATTTTACTAGAATGTTTACAAGCCAGCTCATTGACCTTGCCAGGTAGTTTGGAATGTAGAATCCACGCAATAGTTAGCCGCTACGGAAGGTTTATCAGAAAATAAACAAATTAAACTAGATAAACTGTACTTCCACAGCTGACACAATAATACGTAATACTTAAGATATGAATGGAATATGTTTAAAAAATAGTATTGTAAGATTAGTTAGGTTTTTAATTGCAAGTCATTGTTTTTAAAGCCATAACTAGTATAAAATGAAATTGACGTGGTAAATATATAAAGGAAATGACAGCCATCAGTGTGGTGAATGATGTGTAATTTGACAAAATAAAAGTTAGTGTAAACAAGAGTGACAAATAAATTGCTAATTGACTTGTGTTTGAAGTGTTTCAGGGTGAAAACTTCTCAAGAAACAAGAGAATAATAATAAGAAAATTTTGTAATAGAATAAGATAGTTTAAGTAATAATAAGATAAGGAATTGGTAAAAAACATTTTAACAAAGTAAAACATTTTTAACCTCTCAAACGGGGAAATTGCAACGGGGTGAAGGACCGTCGCAAGTGGGAAATAAGTAATTTCCTGTTTTTTAGAAATAAAGCTGTTTTTAAAATAATCAAGTGGGGAATTATACAATTATTAAAGAGGGAAAAATTAAATAAAACAGTAAATAGAATAGTTAAGCCACATTAAAGAATGTTATAAAATAAAGTTGTAATAACTAACTAAATTTGAACATCGAGAGTGAAGCGAAAAAATTCTAAGTGCCTAAAAAAGCTATTTTTCGAACCAAACCACGTAGAACTTTCATCGACATTTCAAAAGAACCACAATAACCTAGAATGAACATTAGAGAAAACAGAATTCAGAAAACTTAAGAAACAAAAAAGTTACAGCCGTTTAAATAAAATAGACATTTTTCAGTGTTCTAAAATTAATTATCAAACTATGCAAGCTAAAACAGTTTCGTTGCCCGACTTGCCTGTACAAGGAATAAATCGAGCGATAGCAAACTTGCAGGCGGGGTGCGGTAGGTTGAATTCACCGCTATATATACTTGGTCTCTAAGCCTTTAGAGACAGTCTGTAAAAATTTTCTAACACGAGGTGCCGCGGGACGCTATGCTGGACCGCGAGTAGAGACCGTCAGCAGGCCAGATGGACAATAACCTCAGCGCTTTCGACGTCCAGGACCACCAAGGATGAAGGCTCCAGACTCAGCCTCCAGGACGCTCGAATAGAGGGAAACCACCACCGACGAACCAGGGATGGCGACTTCCGGTGTCCAAGGACCAGGGAATCCAGACGAGGGACCCCAAGGACCGGCAAGAACATCTTTGGCAAGTCATTTTCTTTATTCGAAATCAGTCACGTCAAATTTAGTTAGTTAATTTTATTAAATTCAAACAAATTTGCAAGCTTAAAACAATGACTTCACTCTTTATAAAATTTTAATAAATTGTATGCTAAGTAAATGAATTTATGTGCTCAGAATATTTAAAATAATGAATATTAAAATTACAAAAGGTTTTTGGCCATAAGCCGTTTATTTAAAGAAAATGAGAAATTTTCGAATATTATAAATTTAAAAATTAAAGGTCATAAGTTATGAATTTACCAATTCCATATAGGAGATAAAATATTATTATGTGTAATTTTGAAAATGATTTTATGTTAATGTAAATGTAATAAATCTATATGCAAAGTATAATTTTTTAAAGCATAAGAAACAAGAAGTAACTCAGAGAATTGTTTTGCTAATATAATTGTGTAATACTTTGAAGGATAAAGTTTCTTTTTTATTTCAATAAATAGAGTTAAATATGTCATAAAAATCAAGATTATTTGCATTCCATCCTGTGTCAAATAACCAATAAAAACTGTTTAGCTTTTTCCAACTAATATAAAAATGATTATCAAATCAGTAAACAAATTTAATTAAATTTCATTAAATGGCAATAGATAAAGCCTAATGTTTTAAAGAGTTTCTCTCTACTAATTTCATGAGCTAGTCTAAAGATTAGTTGGTTTTTTGTAATAAAAGTCCAGAGATTTATCTACTGGCAGATTGTGTTTAAGAGGACACAGGAGCCTTTTAAGATAGGTATTTTTAAACACAATCATATTTTGCACGTTCCCTTGCTGTTTCTGCAGATCATCATCAGGTGGTAAGACTCTGTGTTTATTATGTGTATTATTCTAAATGTGTTTCTTTCCAGCCGACTATGTATTTGACATGTGTGACTATACTTAGACCATACACAATTGATAAACTTATTTAGGAGGGTTTATATGTACTTTAAATAGTAGTCAGCGGGAATAGGCTTGTTGTGGGTTTGGCCCTACGAGCAGGAAACATACACTTAACTCTGGGAGTTTAGCACGGTTTTACCAGCAGGGTGATAGGCAGAGTTTTGGTTGTTTATAAATATGTTTTTTGTAAACAATTAAATTTTAGTATTCTGCAAGAAAGGATTTAAACAACGCACGCAAGCAGACGACCGCGTGATGCGGACGGTGGTAGGGACGGTAGAGGTTAGGTGAGGTGAGGGGGACGTTGCAGAAATGGCGCCCAGAACGTGGGTCGTTGCAACACACACACACACACACACACACACACATACACACACACACACACACACACACACACACACACACACACACACACACACATATATATATGTATATATATATATATATATATATATATATATATATATATATATATATATATATATAGTGTGTGTGTGTGTGTGTGTGTGTGTGTTGTAACGAGCAGTTTACCCTTGCAATCTAAATAATTAAAAATGTTTTAATTTGAAATTCAAAAATTAAATTCTAACTAGAAAATGTTAAAATGTTGATATTAATGAAAAATTAAAGCAACACATAGAATAACAGAGTGAGCCAAGGCAATATTTTATAGTCAATAATAAAAACTGTAGTCAACCCATAAATTTGACAAACCGGGAGTGTAGTGTTTATAATTAAGTGCAAGAAAATAACTAAAAAATACTAGGCCTATATAGTGAACCTGACCACATACAACCACCATTGTCCACACCGTTATCATTTTAACTACAGCCTGAAATCGTACGTTAAACTGCTATCATTTCATTATTCACTCGGGTTATATTAATCTGTTTCGATTTTAACAGCTCGTTAAATAATAATTTTAGAAATTTCAGTCGAAGAACATAAATCGTGTTTTATACGTATAATTGGATTTTTAAAATACAAGGTAATCTTTTGTTCACAAAACTACAGGTTAATAAACATAACCAGTGAAATAAACACAAATTTCCTAAAACAGGTTTCTTATTCAGAATTTGTAACTATTTTACACATAAATAAAATATTGACCAATTTAAGATATTAACAGTATATTTTACCGTTATAGGCAATAAGAGTAGAGTATTATTGTGTGCTATTTTTGAGCTGTTTTTTTATTTCGAGAAAGCTTTATATTTTAAGCTAGACAAGAACAACTGGTTGCTAGTTTTACATAATTATAAACATTTTACTTTCTAAAGTGCTTTAATACTAGTGTATTTATATAGCTTGGTTTCACAATAGTTAATAAAATAATCTATAAATAAAAAGAAATTAGTAATATTTTCAAACGTTTAAATTTGCATTAGGCATTTTTTAGTTGTGTCTAGCTTATTTAAACACCAATCTATTGGTTTACCATAATTACTTGAATCAGTCAGATATTTTTGAATAATTAAACAAATAAAAATATTATCTAATTATGATTAGTTAATAGTAAATAAGTTGAAAATTTATTTGTGTGACAAATTAGAAATCTAAATAGCGGTACAGTTCTTACATATTATAGTAGCACTTACATATATGGTGGTTTATTGTTTATACCCATTTCCCCTTTGTCTCCAGCTCGTCAAAGCCTACTGTCAACCTCAGATGCCACAACATTGTAACTTTGAGATTTCCCAAAACCTGATAATTATAGATCTACAGTATCTGTGTCATGAACAGCCTTTCCCTCTTTATTCGCATGTGGAAGCCGGAGGGAAGAACCAAGGCTGTCATCCAAATCATCGCTTTCATAAGCATTTAAGGGACGTTTTGTCGAGCTTAGATTTACATGATGTACTTACCGAGATTTCTACTAACATTGTAAAAAATACTGTGTGTTTGATTAGAATGTTTCTATATTTGTAATCCACTATCGTTTATCCCATTTGTTGAATGAAATATTTGAAAAAAATTAACTGTTTTCTTAATACAGTTTTATAGAAGATAGAAAATAAATTGTTTTTTCTCTATAGGCCCGTTAAGTAGATGTATAAATATTGTTTCTATCATCATCAAGTTATATTTAATTCTAAATTATATAGGTTTTTACTATATAAGCTTAAAACTCTTATTAGTTAAATAAAAATGTGTTTTAATTTAATTTAATTTTAATTTAGCTATCTCTAGTCATTCATTGTATCATTTTCCAAAATTACGATAAAATACAAGGAAATATTCAAGTAATTATGAATGAATCCCAATTTCATGAATCTGTATAACTTTTTATTATCTGCCCTTTCTTGGTTTTACCTTGTGTATTTTCACCTACAATGTTAAAACCGATAAATATAACTATATTGTTTTTCAGTAGTACAGCTATTTACATACTGAAACTAGTTTTATAAAAAATGTTAAAATAATACCTCATAGTTTATTAAAAAATCTTTAACATAACCCCTAAAAATATAATATGAATATTTGTGTTGATCAAATGTATTTTGTTGCATGTTACAATTAACCTCTATTTAATAATTATAGACTATTATTTAACAGACTATTCTTTATTTTAATTTAAATTTTTTCCTATGAAGTTAAGCAGAAGAAACAGCAGATTGTGCAAAATATTTTGAAAATATTAGAACACTTTTTTATTTCTTGATTATGTTTTTGATTTAATTAATATATTCTTTTTTCTTAATACAACTCTTTTAAAAGCATGTAAAACCTTAAAAATAACTGCAATTTATTAAAACAAAAAAAAATATTAATGCATATAACATTTTTAAAAAACTAGTTGAAAATAAATTGAATCAATATTGCATTTATTTACATTTTTAAAATTACAAAAGGATAGCTATTGTATGTTATTTTTATAAACTATTGCATACATTCTTTTTCCATCCCACATAAATTAAATGATATTTACTTCTATCATTGTTGTATATATTCGTACTTTCATAAAGATAGATTAAATTGTATGGAGACACTAGAATTAAAATCTGTCCAATACTTCACACAATTTTATATCTACTATGATTTACACACTCAACAAGTATATAGACCACCAAACACAGTTTTAGTTAGGATTACTAATAAATATTAATTTCGAAACCGTCTGTTAACATGTAATTAAAAGTGTCATTATCTGTTAATATGTCACTACGTTTTTATTCTTTTCACTTTATTACTAATCAGTGGCCTCTCTTCTAGCTTACCAGGCCCTGTATGTATCGACGTTCAGCTTCCAGTGGTATCTCGTAATTATTATTAGGTTTACTCCTAGAAGGTGCTAGAAAAGTTAGGTGTTGTGTCCACCCAAGAATAAAATGAGGTGCAAACCTGTCAAGCCGTAGGAAATAAATCAATATTTATTAGATGTATTGCCTGTTAAAGCTTGTGATTGTCTGTTAATCTGTCACTTAACTTTTTCTTTCTTCACAATATTTCAAATCGGTGATTTCTCTTCATGCTTAACAAATCCTCTCCCTCTCTCTCTCTCTCTCTCTCTCTCTCTCTCTCTCTCTATATATATATATATATATATATATATATATATATATCGACTCACCGCTTCATCGAAATAACAATTTCTCGTAAATATTTTTAGCTTTACTTCTTGAAGGTTCTAGAACAGTGTAACTGTTGTGTACCCTCAAGAAAGAAATGAGGTGTAAACCTGTCAAGCCCTGTGCAACAAATCCATATGTATAGACTGTATTTCCTGTTACAATATTTATAAATTTCTATTTAAAAAAATATTTTTCCAATTCACTTGTAAAAAACAGTACTTAATTTACAATTCTAAGTAGAAGCATTTAACACTTGTTCAGTGCATTAATCCTTTGATGAGGAATATCAGTAAGTAGTGATTTTTCCCAAGGGAAATAGGTAAATATATATTTAAGAAACCTCAAGACGTATATGTCAAAACTACAACTTTTAAAATATATCAGAAAGGAGAAAAACTCATTTATTTATATATTGGACGAAGTAGAAGGCTAATACTAAAATATCTACTTCTTAAACGTAACTAAATATGTAATAGATTAGTGAGTTTTCATTTCTTTAAATTGTTGAGGGTTTAGATTTGTTACAGCTTTAATAATATACTGCTTTATGAGTACAACAAGGTAGTACCTAGAAACTTTATAATTAGGAGCATTAACTCACAACCAATAATTTATTCGCTCATATGTTATAATTATCCGCAGGTTTTAGCTTATAGTTTAAAATTATAGTGATGATAACGTGACTACTAAAATGCGTTAAAAAATTTTGCGTTGATGTTCCGCATTATTTATTACGCTTTGGTAAAACACAAAAAATTTAATAAATCTAATTCCGTCCTCTAGAAATACATTCATTTTCAGTATAATAGAAATATACCAACAAAACATCAGATTTTATTCGTCTCGCTTGAGTTTCTGCATATATCATCGTTTGTTTTTTAAAACAATTATATAATTATAGAAGATGTTTAATTATATATCTTAACAAATTATTTTAAAAGATTTAATAAATACGAACAATGATTTAAGAGATATAAATACATGTATTATACATCATTGGTCATAAGCATTAGGCTTGAATACCATAAACAATTTGTTTTATTTATTCTTCTTTTAAACAAAAATATTTTAATTTTATTAGTTGTTTCTTTATTAGTAAACATCTAATAAAATCATCTTATATAATGAATTTTGTAAAAGAAACGGTTCGCTCACAAGTTCATAATTGTAGGTTTTTAAAGACGATGATTTTTTTTCTTATTTTATCAATTTAATTTAAATTTTAATTTTAAAGATTGTATGTACTGATAAAACATTATATTGTTAGATACGAAAAGCTAATTTTAAGTTTACAAACAGGAGTATTCTATCTACAAGATCATTGTATTCAATAACTTCAATACCAAATTTAATTTTAAAAAAATCCTGTGTAAAATAATTTCGGTAATTTTATTTCTGTTCAATTTAATTATCGTTAGTGAACATATTTCGTTTCATTTGAAATTTGTTTTTAATATAGTATTTCAACCAGCTGTTTAATTAAAATCAAAAGTATCAAATAACTTTTAGTATAATTACAATTTATTCGTTTATTAATTAATTCACATAGATATTGTAACAAGAGTGTTTGGTACGAATTAAAAGGGTGGCATTGGTTCCTAATTAGGTGGATACTAATTATTTGAATTTATTTACCTATATTAGAACATAAGTCATTTATTTTACGGACGTAAATACTGCTAATATGTTATTCAAATCTGTTACAACAATTGTTAAAATAGAGGAGTAATTCCTTTTGTGATATTCCATAGTATGATACTAAATATCTAAATATATATTAATTAAAAACATAAATATTTATATCGACAGTTGTTATAATAGCATTGTTTTACTTTTTTAACAATTTAAAAGAAAGAGCTTTTACAGCTCAGCCTAATTAGGTAATAGCTACATTATTAGATACCAAAAGTTGAAGGGCAATAATTACAATACCTTAGGTATAGAATATGTCCTAATACATATGTACTTGCGCTACACAATATATTTCTGGTATATATAATTTCTTACGGAAATCAGACATAAGTTAATTTACCGGGTAGGAAGGTTTAAAGTATAAGATTAGTAAGTGTAAATATGGATAAGATAGAGTCAAGGTAAGATAATGGCATATTCAACATATATTCAGCCAGCTGACAACAATAACCCTATTACGTATTTTATTTTGAAAGTGGTGTACGTTTTACTTTCCTTAGTTATAAACACAGCAGTATATATATATATATATATATATATATATATATATATATATATATATTGTAATAATATTTTCCTTTAAACGCAATACAATTGGGTTTATATTATTAAATATTTTATTTAAATGAAGATATTTTATTTCTAGTTAAAACACAAAAACTTACTCAGGAACAATTCATTAACATTTATTATTACAATTTCATCTCAACATTTAAACAATAAACACAAACAAAACAAAAATTTACAACTTAACAAGTTTTAACAAACTCGGTTTAACTCTTTTTTCTTTTAATTTTAGAGTTACACAATTTTAATACCCTTGGCTAATTCTACGATCTCTTAGTATCTCGGGGTTATAGCATGGGCTATATTTTTTTTTTTATTCTTAGGTTAATTAAATAAATTTTGAACAAACAATATTAAATTTTGAAATTAGCTTTAATAAATATTTTCCGGATGGAAATACTTAAATTTTGAATATGCAAAAAGGCTAAACTATTTGAACTGGATTATTTCTTATTTCTTACTATTAGTTAACTACAAGATATTCTAATATACAAATTTAAACTTCTCTATTATCTTAAAAGTCCACTAAAGTTATTTTTATAGCGCTATTTCTCAACTTAATAAATATCAAAATTCTGCTGGTCGCTTACGTAAAATTCCCGTTCTCTCCAGTTAGACATTTTACACACTTAAATTCTTTTTTGTTTACTTCACATTATATTTCCACTGTATTATATTTTGAAATTCACTTCTCCTTAATTTAGTTTGGCCAATCTTCTTAACAAATCGGTATAATTTTGACGAAGTTCCTAATAAATAGAATTTTGACTGGTCTTGGCAGGTCCGATCTTGTAGCGTCACCCACGCTATCTCTGACTAAACTACTCGTCCTTAGATTTTACACAATTGTTTGTTTTTTTTAATATGGCGGCTTTCTTCTTCTAAAACCCATGTTGTTATAATTCAGTTCGATTTCTTCTCACTAGAGTCGACTGCAACTGACCTACTTCCATTTGTTTTTACAGCTGATGCAATAAGGCGCTTGTTTTCACCAGTTTTAATTTTGTTAACATACTGTTTCAATTTCCTATCCTCAACAAACCTTCCAGTGTTTATTTAATTAATATTATTAGTGTGTGAAGTGTCTTTGTGTTTTACTTTTGTGATATTTCCGAATTGTGTGTGTTTTGAGCCGAATTCATAGAAACATAACCTTACATTGTTTACAATCGTTTTTCACTTTTTCCTTCAAGTAATTACTTATGCCCTATTTTACTAATATTTACAATTTTGTTTACACATAACTATTATTAGATTATCTTGTTTTAATTTATGTTGATACAACAAATTTCTTTATGCATTTACAGTTCAAATATCTTTTTTATATGTTACAACCGTTTTATAACCTTTCTAGGCTTTTACCTGAATTTAGTTTCAATTTTAACCTAATCAATCTTTTAATGAATTCCTTTTTTAAATTTTGTGTGAGTTATTTCTAATATATTCTTCCAATTCTTAAATAATATTATATAGCCCATTCTATAAATGTTACAATGTCCCCTAATTTAATTTAAATTAAAAAAAAATATTACTAATATCTACATTACACATTCTTTACATTCTACAAGCTTATTTAAATATACATATTTTTTTTTTTTTAAATTAAATTTAAATTAACATTTATACTTTAAATTGTCCATTTATACTTAATTCCTACGACACAATTTTTATCTTAATTCTTTAACAATCGAATACTGAGCTGAACACTTCAAGCTACATATTACTTAACATATCTTCTAACAATACAATATACTTATAACTAACATTCAATCAACAATTCTTTAACAATTCTAACATTAAATCATGTTCTGGTATTTACAATTCCTTCCATAATTATTATTATTTTTTACATTTATTACAATTGGAACCCTTCCAATCATAAGTCTGATTCAATATTTATTTAATATAATATATATTCTCTGATACCATGTCTTTAAATCCCAGCCTATCCGAGTCATAGTATGTCTAGATTTGGTCAAATTTGTTATAACATTTCTCTTTCCCTTATTTCTGTTTATTCCTTGTTTATTATTCATCTCATATTTATTTTGCATTAGTATTTTAAGTTAGTATTTTATCTCCCCTTCCAATCTCACATCCAGTTCAATTAATTTTTTATATCATTTCAGTTTATTTTGTATGAAGTTTAACATCTAATATTTTTAAAGGTTGCAATTTCATATCCTCTATTTGATCATATCTACAGTTCCTTCGATTACACTATCCCTATATCAACGAATATAAATTTTGTTTTAATACTTATTTATCAACGCAGATTCTCCCTTACAATACGACGAAGTTTAAATAAACAATTACCATATTTTTATTACAACGATGCTTTAATATTTATTATCATAGATTCATATTTCTTTTATAATATATAATATATACGACGAAGTTCCATTATTTATCAACGCAGATTCTCCCTTACAATACGACGAAGTTTAAATACACAATTACCATATTTTTATTACAACGATGCTTCAATATTTATTAACATAGATACATATTTATCTTTATTCATTATTCTCAATATTCGACGAAGTTACCCATAAATTATCGTAGATATAGTTACCATCCCTTAAAACTTATCCTCTGCTAACGTTTTCTTATACACATAATCACCTAGAGTTTATTCATATTGCTTCCTTCACCTATATTTAATATCTCCCTTCCTATTTTATTATTATTTTTCTTTTCCAGTTCTACTTGATACATGTCATTTTACTGCCTGTGTCGATTAATGCCTGTAAACTTGTTTCCTCTATTTAATTTCTATTCCTGGGTTTCCTATTGTCTTAGTTTTCCGATTGACTGTGGGCACCATGCTCTTTTCTTGTCCCCACGCCTGCCCTTGCCTTAACACTGTTTACATCTCCATTGTATCTCTCATCTGCTTCATAAGTTCTATTTTCTCTGTTATTCTCATATTTAAATTCCATCTCCCATTTTCCAAACTCGAGTTGTGCCTCCACATTCATTAACATATCCGTACCTCTGATAAATTTTCTCAATAAGCCTTGTACCACTAATCCTTGAGACGGATATTTAACTCCTCCTATTTCTCCTATTACCATCTTCATTTTATTAAGCTTTTCAATCTTCTTATTTGTCGCGGTTTGAATTGTTAAATTCTTTATTGGCAGTACCTCTATCTTTCCTACTTCATTTCTTAACCTTCCCTGCTCTCCTAACTCTTCTGTGTTTTTCTTTGTTATATATTCGACTTTCTCTATCTCTTTTTTATTAATTTCTATCTCATCAGCTATTATTTCTTTTGTTTCCTCAAAATTTTCCTTAATCTCCTCCTCTAATTCTCTATCTTTCTCCTCTAAGTCTCTTCTCACATCCTCTACTACAGCATTATTCTCTGTCCTCCACTGTCGCCTCATATCCTCTATCATTTTCCTATTGTCCTCCCTAATTTCTCTTTTATTAATTTTAGATCCTCCTTCATCTCTCTTATTTCGTCTCTATTTTCCTCTAGTTTTTTGTTTAAATTCTGGTTCATATCCTTCATCTCCCTCTTTATATTCTCACTACCTTTATTGATGTTTATACTCATTTCCATGAGAGTTCTCATCATCTCCCTTAAATCTTCATTCTCATTATTTCCCCGTTTTTTTGTTGGGTTTGCATAGGTGGTAGTAACCTAGCTTCTTCTACCTCAATGTTTCCTATTGGCATATCTGTGCCTTCCAATTCTATTTCTTTCATTTCCAAAATTGTCCCTTTTCCCCTGGTCCCCTACAACTACCAGCTCGCCTATAATATTTTCTTCTTTTTTTTTTTTTTTTTTTATCTGTAAGTAACTTATTATACAAACATAAACAATTTTTTATATATACTATAAACCTAGCCTTGATTCTATTCAACTCAGTGTTTAATTTTACAAAATTTTTTCTAAATCTATTTCCAGTTCAAATGTTTTTCATATAAAAAGTTCTAAATTAATTTTATTTCAAAATCTCTCTAAATAAATTTTATCTCTTATTTTATCGAGCTCCCACGTTGTTGCGCCAAATGTAATAATATATTTTCTTTAAACGCAATACAATTGGGTTTATATTATTAAATATTTTATTTAAATGAAGATATTTTATTTCTAGTTAAAACACAAAAACTTACTCAGGAACAATTCATTAACATTTATTATTACAATTTCATCTCAACATTTAAACAATAAACACAAACAAAACAAAAATTTACAACTTAACAAGTTTTAACAAACTCGGTTTAACTCTTTTTTCTTTTAATTTTAGAGTTACACAATTTTAATACCCTTGGCTAATTCTACGATCTCTTAGTATCTCGGGGTTATAGCATGGGCTATATTTTTTTTTTTATTCTTAGGTTAATTAAATAAATTTTGAACAAACAATATTAAATTTTGAAATTAGCTTTAATAAATATTTTCCGGATGGAAATACTTAAATTTTGAATATGCAAAAAGGCTAAACTATTTGAACTGGATTATTTCTTATTTCTTACTATTAGTTAACTACAAGATATTCTAATATACAAATTTAAACTTCTCTATTATCTTAAAAGTCCACTAAAGTTATTTTTATAGCGCTATTTCTCAACTTAATAAATATCAAAATTCTGCTGGTCGCTTACGTAAAATTCCCGTTCTCTCCAGTTAGACATTTTACACACTTAAATTCTTTTTTGTTTACTTCACATTATATTTCCACTGTATTATATTTTGAAATTCACTTCTCCTTAATTTAGTTTGGCCAATCTTCTTAACAAATCGGTATAATTTTGACGAAGTTCCTAATAAATAGAATTTTGACTGGTCTTGGCAGGTCCGATCTTGTAGCGTCACCCACGCTATCTCTGACTAAACTACTCGTCCTTAGATTTTACACAATTGTTTGTTTTTTTTAATATGGCGGCTTTCTTCTTCTAAAACCCATGTTGTTATAATTCAGTTCGATTTCTTCTCACTAGAGTCGACTGCAACTGACCTACTTCCATTTGTTTTTACAGCTGATGCAATAAGGCGCTTGTTTTCACCAGTTTTAATTTTGTTAACATACTGTTTCAATTTCCTATCCTCAACAAACCTTCCAGTGTTTATTTAATTAATATTATTAGTGTGTGAAGTGTCTTTGTGTTTTACTTTTGTGATATTTCCGAATTGTGTGTGTTTTGAGCCGAATTCATAGAAACATAACCTTACATTGTTTACAATCGTTTTTCACTTTTTCCTTCAAGTAATTACTTATGCCCTATTTTACTAATATTTACAATTTTGTTTACACATAACTATTATTAGATTATCTTGTTTTAATTTATGTTGATACAACAAATTTCTTTATGCATTTACAGTTCAAATATCTTTTTTATATGTTACAACCGTTTTATAACCTTTCTAGGCTTTTACCTGAATTTAGTTTCAATTTTAACCTAATCAATCTTTTAATGAATTCCTTTTTTAAATTTTGTGTGAGTTATTTCTAATATATTCTTCCAATTCTTAAATAATATTATATAGCCCATTCTATAAATGTTACAATGTCCCCTAATTTAATTTAAATTAAAAAAAAATATTACTAATATCTACATTACACATTCTTTACATTCTACAAGCTTATTTAAATATACATATTTTTTTTTTTTTAAATTAAATTTAAATTAACATTTATACTTTAAATTGTCCATTTATACTTAATTCCTACGACACAATTTTTATCTTAATTCTTTAACAATCGAATACTGAGCTGAACACTTCAAGCTACATATTACTTAACATATCTTCTAACAATACAATATACTTATAACTAACATTCAATCAACAATTCTTTAACAATTCTAACATTAAATCATGTTCTGGTATTTACAATTCCTTCCATAATTATTATTATTTTTTACATTTATTACAATTGGAACCCTTCCAATCATAAGTCTGATTCAATATTTATTTAATATAATATATATTCTCTGATACCATGTCTTTAAATCCCAGCCTATCCGAGTCATAGTATGTCTAGATTTGGTCAAATTTGTTATAACATTTCTCTTTCCCTTATTTCTGTTTATTCCTTGTTTATTATTCATCTCATATTTATTTTGCATTAGTATTTTAAGTTAGTATTTTATCTCCCCTTCCAATCTCACATCCAGTTCAATTAATTTTTTATATCATTTCAGTTTATTTTGTATGAAGTTTAACATCTAATATTTTTAAAGGTTGCAATTTCATATCCTCTATTTGATCATATCTACAGTTCCTTCGATTACACTATCCCTATATCAACGAATATAAATTTTGTTTTAATACTTATTTATCAACGCAGATTCTCCCTTACAATACGACGAAGTTTAAATAAACAATTACCATATTTTTATTACAACGATGCTTTAATATTTATTATCATAGATTCATATTTCTTTTATAATATATAATATATACGACGAAGTTCCATTATTTATCAACGCAGATTCTCCCTTACAATACGACGAAGTTTAAATACACAATTACCATATTTTTATTACAACGATGCTTCAATATTTATTAACATAGATACATATTTATCTTTATTCATTATTCTCAATATTCGACGAAGTTACCCATAAATTATCGTAGATATAGTTACCATCCCTTAAAACTTATCCCCTGCTAACGTTTTCTTATACACATAATCACCTAGAGTTTATTCATATTGCTTCCTTCACCTATATTTAATATCTCCCTTCCTATTTTATTATTATTTTTCTTTTCCAGTTCTACTTGATACATGTCATTTTACTGCCTGTGTCGATTAATGCCTGTAAACTTGTTTCCTCTATTTAATTTCTATTCCTGGGTTTCCTATTGTCTTAGTTTTCCGATTGACTGTGGGCACCATGCTCTTTTCTTGTCCCCACGCCTGCCCTTGCCTTATCACTGTTTACATCTCCATTGTATCTCTCATCTGCTTCATAAGTTCTATTTTCTCTGTTATTCTCATATTTAAATTCCATCTCCCATTTTCCAAACTCGAGTTGTGCCTCCACATTCATTAACATATCCGTACCTCTGATAAATTTTCTCAATAAGCCTTGTACCACTAATCCTTGAGACGGATATTTAACTCCTCCTATTTCTCCTATTACCATCTTCATTTTATTAAGCTTTTCAATCTTCTTATTTGTCGCGGTTTGAATTGTTAAATTCTTTATTGGCAGTACCTCTATCTTTCCTACTTCATTTCTTAACCTTCCCTGCTCTCCTAACTCTTCTGTGTTTTTCTTTGTTATATATTCGACTTTCTCTATCTCTTTTTTATTAATTTCTATCTCATCAGCTATTATTTCTTTTGTTTCCTCAAAATTTTCCTTAATCTCCTCCTCTAATTCTCTATCTTTCTCCTCTAAGTCTCTTCTCACATCCTCTACTACAGCATTATTCTCTGTCCTCCACTGTCGCCTCATATCCTCTATCATTTTCCTATTGTCCTCCCTAATTTCATCTTTTATTAATTTTAGATCCTCCTTCATCTCTCTTATTTCGTCTCTATTTTCCTCTAGTTTTTTGTTTAAATTCTGGTTCATATCCTTCATCTCCCTCTTTATATTCTCACTACCTTTATTGATGTTTATACTCATTTCCATGAGAGTTCTCATCATCTCCCTTAAATCTTCATTCTCATTATTTCCCCGTTTTTTTGTTGGGTTTGCATAGGTGGTAGTCCCCTAGCTTCTTCTACCTCAATGTTTCCTATTGGCATATCTGTGCCTTCCAATTCTATTTCTTTCATTTCCAAAATTGTCCCTTTTCCCCTGGTCCCCTACAACTACCAGCTCGCCTATAATATTTTCTTCTTTTTTTTTTTTTTTTTTTATCTGTAAGTAACTTATTATACAAACATAAACAATTTTTTATATATACTATAAACCTAGCCTTGATTCTATTCAACTCAGTGTTTAATTTTACAAAATTTTTTCTAAATCTATTTCCAGTTCAAATGTTTTTCATATAAAAAGTTCTAAATTAATTTTATTTCAAAATCTCTCTAAATAAATTTTATCTCTTATTTTATCGAGCTCCCACGTTGTTGCGCCAAATGTAATAATATATTTTCTTTAAACGCAATACAATTGGGTTTATATTATTAAATATTTTATTTAAATGAAGATATTTTATTTCTAGTTAAAACACAAAAACTTACTCAGGAACAATTCATTAACATTTATTATTACAATTTCATCTCAACATTTAAACAATAAACACAAACAAAACAAAAATTTACAACTTAACAAGTTTTAACAAACTCGGTTTAACTCTTTTTTCTTTTAATTTTAGAGTTACACAATTTTAATACCCTTGGCTAATTCTACGATCTCTTAGTATCTCGGGGTTATAGCATGGGCTATATTTTTTTTTTTATTCTTAGGTTAATTAAATAAATTTTGAACAAACAATATTAAATTTTGAAATTAGCTTTAATAAATATTTTCCGGATGGAAATACTTAAATTTTGAATATGCAAAAAGGCTAAACTATTTGAACTGGATTATTTCTTATTTCTTACTATTAGTTAACTACAAGATATTCTAATATACAAATTTAAACTTCTCTATTATCTTAAAAGTCCACTAAAGTTATTTTTATAGCGCTATTTCTCAACTTAATAAATATCAAAATTCTGCTGGTCGCTTACGTAAAATTCCCGTTCTCTCCAGTTAGACATTTTACACACTTAAATTCTTTTTTGTTTACTTCACATTATATTTCCACTGTATTATATTTTGAAATTCACTTCTCCTTAATTTAGTTTGGCCAATCTTCTTAACAAATCGGTATAATTTTGACGAAGTTCCTAATAAATAGAATTTTGACTGGTCTTGGCAGGTCCGATCTTGTAGCGTCACCCACGCTATCTCTGACTAAACTACTCGTCCTTAGATTTTACACAATTGTTTGTTTTTTTTAATATGGCGGCTTTCTTCTTCTAAAACCCATGTTGTTATAATTCAGTTCGATTTCTTCTCACTAGAGTCGACTGCAACTGACCTACTTCCATTTGTTTTTACAGCTGATGCAATAAGGCGCTTGTTTTCACCAGTTTTAATTTTGTTAACATACTGTTTCAATTTCCTATCCTCAACAAACCTTCCAGTGTTTATTTAATTAATATTATTAGTGTGTGAAGTGTCTTTGTGTTTTACTTTTGTGATATTTCCGAATTGTGTGTGTTTTGAGCCGAATTCATAGAAACATAACCTTACATTGTTTACAATCGTTTTTCACTTTTTCCTTCAAGTAATTACTTATGCCCTATTTTACTAATATTTACAATTTTGTTTACACATAACTATTATTAGATTATCTTGTTTTAATTTATGTTGATACAACAAATTTCTTTATGCATTTACAGTTCAAATATCTTTTTTATATGTTACAACCGTTTTATAACCTTTCTAGGCTTTTACCTGAATTTAGTTTCAATTTTAACCTAATCAATCTTTTAATGAATTTCTTTTTTAAATTTTGTGTGAGTTATTTCTAATATATTCTTCCAATTCTTAAATAATATTATATAGCCCATTCTATAAATGTTACAATGTCCCCTAATTTAATTTAAATTAAAAAAAAATATTACTAATATCTACATTACACATTCTTTACATTCTACAAGCTTATTTAAATATACATATTTTTTTTTTTTTTTAAATTAAATTTAAATTAACATTTATACTTTAAATTGTCCATTTATACTTAATTCCTACGACACAATTTTTATCTTAATTCTTTAACAATCGAATACTGAGCTGAACACTTCAAGCTACATATTACTTAACATATCTTCTAACAATACAATATACTTATAACTAACATTCAATCAACAATTCTTTAACAATTCTAACATTAAATCATGTTCTGGTATTTACAATTCCTTCCATAATTATTATTATTTTTTACATTTATTACAATTGGAACCCTTCCAATCATAAGTCTGATTCAATATTTATTTAATATAATATATATTCTCTGATACCATGTCTTTAAATCCCAGCCTATCCGAGTCATAGTATGTCTAGATTTGGTCAAATTTGTTATAACATTTCTCTTTCCCTTATTTCTGTTTATTCCTTGTTTATTATTCATCTCATATTTATTTTGCATTAGTATTTTAAGTTAGTATTTTATCTCCCCTTCCAATCTCACATCCAGTTCAATTAATTTTTTATATCATTTCAGTTTATTTTGTATGAAGTTTAACATCTAATATTTTTAAAGGTTGCAATTTCATATCCTCTATTTGATCATATCTACAGTTCCTTCGATTACACTATCCCTATATCAACGAATATAAATTTTGTTTTAATACTTATTTATCAACGCAGATTCTCCCTTACAATACGACGAAGTTTAAATAAACAATTACCATATTTTTATTACAACGATGCTTTAATATTTATTATCATAGATTCATATTTCTTTTATAATATATAATATATACGACGAAGTTCCATTATTTATCAACGCAGATTCTCCCTTACAATACGACGAAGTTTAAATACACAATTACCATATTTTTATTACAACGATGCTTCAATATTTATTAACATAGATACATATTTATCTTTATTCATTATTCTCAATATTCGACGAAGTTACCCATAAATTATCGTAGATATAGTTACCATCCCTTAAAACTTATCCTCTGCTAACGTTTTCTTATACACATAATCACCTAGAGTTTATTCATATTGCTTCCTTCACCTATATTTAATATCTCCCTTCCTATTTTATTATTATTTTTCTTTTCCAGTTCTACTTGATACATGTCATTTTACTGCCTGTGTCGATTAATGCCTGTAAACTTGTTTCCTCTATTTAATTTCTATTCCTGGGTTTCCTATTGTCTTAGTTTTCCGATTGACTGTGGGCACCATGCTCTTTTCTTGTCCCCACGCCTGCCCTTGCCTTAACACTGTTTACATCTCCATTGTATCTCTCATCTGCTTCATAAGTTCTATTTTCTCTGTTATTCTCATATTTAAATTCCATCTCCCATTTTCCAAACTCGAGTTGTGCCTCCACATTCATTAACATATCCGTACCTCTGATAAATTTTCTCAATAAGCCTTGTACCACTAATCCTTGAGACGGATATTTAACTCCTCCTATTTCTCCTATTACCATCTTCATTTTATTAAGCTTTTCAATCTTCTTATTTGTCGCGGTTTGAATTGTTAAATTCTTTATTGGCAGTACCTCTATCTTTCCTACTTCATTTCTTAACCTTCCCTGCTCTCCTAACTCTTCTGTGTTTTTCTTTGTTATATATTCGACTTTCTCTATCTCTTTTTTATTAATTTCTATCTCATCAGCTATTATTTCTTTTGTTTCCTCAAAATTTTCCTTAATCTCCTCCTCTAATTCTCTATCTTTCTCCTCTAAGTCTCTTCTCACATCCTCTACTACAGCATTATTCTCTGTCCTCCACTGTCGCCTCATATCCTCTATCATTTTCCTATTGTCCTCCCTAATTTCATCTTTTATTAATTTTAGATCCTCCTTCATCTCTCTTATTTCGTCTCTATTTTCCTCTAGTTTTTTGTTTAAATTCTGGTTCATATCCTTCATCTCCCTCTTTATATTCTCACTACCTTTATTGATGTTTATACTCATTTCCATGAGAGTTCTCATCATCTCCCTTAAATCTTCATTCTCATTATTTCCCCGTTTTTTTGTTGGGTTTGCATAGGTGGTAGTCCCCTAGCTTCTTCTACCTCAATGTTTCCTATTGGCATATCTGTGCCTTCCAATTCTATTTCTTTCATTTCCAAAATTGTCCCTTTTCCCCTGGTCCCCTACAACTACCAGCTCGCCTATAATATTTTCTTCTTTTTTTTTTTTTTTTTTTATCTGTAAGTAACTTATTATACAAACATAAACAATTTTTTATATATACTATAAACCTAGCCTTGATTCTATTCAACTCAGTGTTTAATTTTACAAAATTTTTTCTAAATCTATTTCCAGTTCAAATGTTTTTCATATAAAAAGTTCTAAATTAATTTTATTTCAAAATCTCTCTAAATAAATTTTATCTCTTATTTTATCGAGCTCCCACGTTGTTGCGCCAAATGTAATAATATATTTTCTTTAAACGCAATACAATTGGGTTTATATTATTAAATATTTTATTTAAATGAAGATATTTTATTTCTAGTTAAAACACAAAAACTTACTCAGGAACAATTCATTAACATTTATTATTACAATTTCATCTCAACATTTAAACAATAAACACAAACAAAACAAAAATTTACAACTTAACAAGTTTTAACAAACTCGGTTTAACTCTTTTTTCTTTTAATTTTAGAGTTACACAATTTTAATACCCTTGGCTAATTCTACGATCTCTTAGTATCTCGGGGTTATAGCATGGGCTATATTTTTTTTTTTATTCTTAGGTTAATTAAATAAATTTTGAACAAACAATATTAAATTTTGAAATTAGCTTTAATAAATATTTTCCGGATGGAAATACTTAAATTTTGAATATGCAAAAAGGCTAAACTATTTGAACTGGATTATTTCTTATTTCTTACTATTAATTAACTACAAGATATTCTAATATACAAATTTAAACTTCTCTATTATCTTAAAAGTCCACTAAAGTTATTTTTATAGCGCTATTTCTCAACTTAATAAATATCAAAATTCTGCTGGTCGCTTACGTAAAATTCCCGTTCTCTCCAGTTAGACATTTTACACACTTAAATTCTTTTTTGTTTACTTCACATTATATTTCCACTGTATTATATTTTGAAATTCACTTCTCCTTAATTTAGTTTGGCCAATCTTCTTAACAAATCGGTATAATTTTGACGAAGTTCCTAATAAATAGAATTTTGACTGGTCTTGGCAGGTCCGATCTTGTAGCGTCACCCACGCTATCTCTGACTAAACTACTCGTCCTTAGATTTTACACAATTGTTTGTTTTTTTTAATATGGCGGCTTTCTTCTTCTAAAACCCATGTTGTTATAATTCAGTTCGATTTCTTCTCACTAGAGTCGACTGCAACTGACCTACTTCCATTTGTTTTTACAGCTGATGCAATAAGGCGCTTGTTTTCACCAGTTTTAATTTTGTTAACATACTGTTTCAATTTCCTATCCTCAACAAACCTTCCAGTGTTTATTTAATTAATATTATTAGTGTGTGAAGTGTCTTTGTGTTTTACTTTTGTGATATTTCCGAATTGTGTGTGTTTTGAGCCGAATTCATAGAAACATAACCTTACATTGTTTACAATCGTTTTTCACTTTTTCCTTCAAGTAATTACTTATGCCCTATTTTACTAATATTTACAATTTTGTTTACACATAACTATTATTAGATTATCTTGTTTTAATTTATGTTGATACAACAAATTTCTTTATGCATTTACAGTTCAAATATCTTTTTTATATGTTACAACCGTTTTATAACCTTTCTAGGCTTTTACCTGAATTTAGTTTCAATTTTAACCTAATCAATCTTTTAATGAATTCCTTTTTTAAATTTTGTGTGAGTTATTTCTAATATATTCTTCCAATTCTTAAATAATATTATATAGCCCATTCTATAAATGTTACAATATATATATATATATATATATATATATATATATATATATATATATATATATTTATATATATATAATAAATATGACGAATGAGGCCATATTTACAACATATGATTGCAAAGTTGTGGAAGAGTAAGTTGCATTTCTATCCCAATTGGTGGCAATGCAACAATTAAGTCGATATATTTCAAAAACAAAAAGAACTAGAAATGATACTACCTTTCTATATGGGCATTTAGATCCACTTAAATTGAAAATTAATACATTGAGAAATATTATTAAGAGAGAAACTAATAATAAGTACAATAGGCTAATCATTGTATGACTTTATGCCATCATGTGCAAGAGATACTTGAATTAAGTGAAAACATAAGTTTTTATTCGATTTTGTTTGGTATGTTTTTATATTAGTATGCATACAAGGGAATAATATTCGAAGAATATATTAAAATATGTATATTTCGCGATATTAAGTTAAAATGATATTGAATTAAATGGTTCTGTAATTTTTAAGTTAATAAAGAAATAAATTTATTTTACTATACCATAACGCAATTTATCGGTGAACTAAATCTCATTTAGCTAAAAACAACATGGCTAAGCAACATCTAGCATAGAGTTATAAGATGTCGTAGCCCTAACGATATGCATATCATTTCAGTGAATCGATCACGATAGCTTCAGAGTCAACACTCTGACGTGTTTGCTGTGAGAAGTCCATGTACAGCACAACATTTCACAAATTATGTAATTCAAACTTTTACGATGGTAAAAGAAATGCCTTTGTGCGTGGGAAAGCTTTTGATTTGAACCATAAAATACCTACTTTATCATACATGATGCAAATTCTCTTTACAAAATCACTATTTTAAATAAAAATAAAACTATGGGAATTATAACATACATGATTTAATTGGGAAAACTAACGTAACACCAATACGACCTGTAATCCAGTTCTTGGCGTTTTACTTTATATTTATTCTTATACTCCACTAGTTTTATAAGGAAAAATATCAGTTGTTACATGTTTAAGGATGTAGTCACAAAATAGGATAAACTTGTTGCGTGAAAGGCGATTGAATGTAGGACCGGTGATGTCAGACCCAGGACATTTCAAACCACGGATCAAATCATTTCCCAATTTCCAATTTCACTGCAAATAAACACGAACGAAATGGAGAAAACTTCAGCATCTCTAGAAACAATATATAATCTTTTACGTTTTCCTCTGCACTGTCAGCACAGACTGAATTATACTCTATATATAAAGAAAAATATAAATTAAATTTATTATTAAAATTTTAGCTTTTTGACCAAAAATTCAAGTATTAGGTATTAAAATTAATAACTATTATTATAAATCAAAACTACCTCAAAAAATACTAGTTTTCAGGCATATTGTTCATCAAAAAACAGACTTGCTTAGAACATGATAAAATAACTCAATTTGGTTTTGTTTATCCTTAAATACACAGGTCTAAAGAAAATGTTTTATTTTGCTAACAGATCTTTATGTTAGTTTTTGTGGTGATATAAAAAATGGCATTGGATTTTTCTATCACATTAGGATCGCCTAGAAAATAAAGTTGAATTATTTGGGAAAAGTACAAAAGACGGACAATTTTTATTTTATTTATATCATTTAAAAATAAAGTAAAAGAAAAATTAACAACGATACCTAGCTAATATAAGCTTAATATTGATACACATGTGTTGAACAGGTATTATAAGTCTTTGTAAAAACGTTTTCTTTTTCCATGAAAGCCTCTTTTCATACTTCTTCGGCTGTGTTCTTGTGAATTTTCCCTTTTTAACATCCAACAGTAGTTTGCCATTTCCATCAACATTCCATCGACTTTGGTATATGCGTTCCATTTCTTTTATTTGTCATTGGAAACGTTCGCCTTGTCTTCACTTACGGTTCCAAGATTTTCTCGGAAACTCCCAGATGTGAGTGAACGAAATGAACTTTGACACTCATGTTACAGACCTACATTTTATAGTTTTGTAAGCATTAAGCAACCAAAGTTTTGTCGTTTACGCTTTTTTTGTTTCCAACAAAGCCGGTTAAAACAATTTTAAATGAATTCCAGATATTGTTTCTTCTATTTCCTTCTATTTAGTGACAATGTGTCGTTTCCTATCAGGGTCCCATTTACAGAAGAAACATGAAAACTTTTTGTAAACATGTTGTTGTACTTGTAACAGGAAATAACTTTTAAATCCCCTAAAACGGTCCATTTATGGTGGGTATCTGAGCTAATGAAGAACAAACTCAAGATTTTCGTAGCATTCTTTCAAATGGATGAATGTACAACAGGCAGAGACGCAAACTGGTTACCATTGTGAAGATGTACAGCTCTCCAATTCCTTTTTGACGAATCGATGAAAAGTCTCGATTCCTCTAGTTCATTTGTGGTTTTCAACATATCCATGGTTCTAGATACATTGTTACAGAAAACATAGGTAATCTCTTGTTTAAAAAAGGGACAAATTCCTTTCCCTAAATTGGTACCTTGATAATGAAACACCGGAGGCTAACATATGTTTCTTTAAGTCAAGACACTAAGACTTCAGCTGAATCCTTTGGGGGACGCAGATCACGTACTAAATGGTTCAAGTCTAGTTGAGAGAAAAGTTCAGTGTCATTGGTGTCACTGGATCGTACTTGTCATCACTATCGCTGCTACTATTTGGCATTTGTTCTAAATCGTCTAAAATATTGTCCAGGGTATCCGGAGGTGAAGGAACAGGCAATCCAGGTCCATGAACAACCAGGCAAATAGCCGAAGGTATGTTGGTTGGGTATGAAATGTCTTTCCTAGTTTTTAATTTGAAACTTTGCATTGAACAAGAACAAAAACAACAGTCCTCACAGTGAGCTTTAGGCTCTCTCCATATCAAAGGTCATCAAAAACGAAATGATTTCTTCTTACCTTGAAAGCATTGTCTCAGTTCTTCAACAAACACTATATGGAGACCCCAAGACTTATCTTGGTCCTCTAATTTAATACCAAAGTATATAAAATACACCTTCTGAACCAAATTTGAAAATTGCCATATTGCTTCTTGAACGTATACCCACAAATGTAACAAAAACTGTTAGGAGAGTTGACACAACCTCTAGTAGTCATTTCTTTTAAAACCGTAGCCCAAAATTGTTTAATATGTACACCACAGTGACTAATTACACATTGAGTCACTGAATGCAACCAAGGTCACGGCTCTCTACACTCCCAACGACACCTACAACACAGTAGGATTGGGGAGAGAGGGAGAGGATTGGGTTAATAACGACTTTCATTTTTACAAGAGTAGAAGTACTAACACTATGAAATTTGTGTACATTTTAAAATGTACGTTGATCTTAGTTGTTATGTCAGACCCAAAAACAATTCGTGTGAATCAAATAAATTAAATAACAACATAATATTAACAACATGATTTTCTTAACTGTTTTCAAATTTCTTTTAATGAAAGATTAAGTTTTAGATTACGTTACTTCTTTTCTCTACTAATAGAAGATTAAAAGAACAAATGCAAAATTAATTTAATTTTGTTTTTGATATTTGATCATATACCAAATTCTCAAATTATAAAATAATGTTCAGAGATGTTGTATTTAGCAATAAAATGTTATCATTATTTGCCTTCCATTGTGTCAAATTTCATTTCAGGTTTTTATTTTTATTTTATACTTTGTTTTTGTTCAGCTGTAGGTGGTATATATCCAAATAATTCTCGAAATCAATCAAATAATTATCTATCAGTATTTAATAGATAGTACTAATGAAAAAAGTGTTTTACAAAATTTAAAAAGTCGTTTGATTGAGATCAGGAACTACTTAACCATATCAATCACTCATCTAACCCCACACCAGCAGTTATCTAAATCTTCAAACTTCTTTTCTGAAGGTATGAAACTTTTATTTTATAAGAAATGTCATTCAAACACTTTGATAGTTATATTTGCCTGCTTCAAAACGTCACCAAACCAATTACCATATCACTGTTTCCAACAAGTTGAATAAAGTTTATTTGACAAACTTTATAAATGAGAGATTAAGGATAAGAATAATCGACGACAGAAACAAGTAAAAGGAAAAACTACTTACACACTCGAATAGTAAAGCTTAATTGGCCAATTATACTGGTAAAGATACAATTCCAAAGATACCCTAAACAAATAACGGATAAAACGTTTATGAAGTATAGTAGACGACTGACAATCACAAGACTTGGAGGGACTACAAGTAGAGAAACAGAGGATAATAATCGCCTGGTGAACATGAGATTCTAAATGCTTCTTTTGAGCTATAATACTATATTAATACTATAAAGCTCGAAACCACCTGTGTCAAAAATCAGTAAGGGAGACTGTTGTCCCTCGGTACACTTTTTGCATAATTGTTTTTTAAGCCATATGTATGCTTTAATTTTGCTGTGGTACTTCTTTTAATAAAAACCAAATTACTTAGGAGTTACAAAATATTTATTGGATGTCTGTTATATAAAACTTTTATTTAGATGCTCTTTTTTGTTTCAAGGTACAACATTTCTAGTATACCTTGAAACAAGCTGAGTTGTACCTAGGCACTTCAAATAAAAAATATGCATAGCATTTAAAGATGTATTTTATTAATGTTACATCAATGTAGAGAAGAAACAAAACAAATATTTAATTTTAATGAACATTTTATTCTTAGAAAGAAAAATTGAACAATAAAGAAAATATGAAGAAGGGAAAACTTAATTTTAACGAGCACTTTATATATATATATATATATATATATATATATATATATATATATATATATATATATATATATATTTATATATATATATGTATATATATATATATATATATATATATATATATACATCAGCAAATTAAGAAGTGTTTAGTCCTTTCAGTCCCAGAGCCTGTAGTTGGGGGCATTAGAGCAGCAACAAGAAAGATGTTAACAGATGCTATGTCGAGCACTGATGAAATCAAAACTTGTTTTCTGAATGTCTTAGGTAGCTGACCTAAACTTTTTTGACTAGTGGTAAGCATTAATAGCAGGCAATCCACAAAATAGACTATGGATTTCTTGCCATCTAACTTGATAAGAAGATCATCATTATTCACATCATCTTCATAAGGAGGCTAGAGTTCATCACCAGTATCATCAGTGCCGTTATCAATTATAGCAACTAATATTTCCTCAGCTGATTTAATTGGATAAAAATAAGTCAACTTACCTTAAAAGTGTAAGATTTTAAATAAAGAAATACACTTACAAAATTACTTTTTGTGTCCGTTTATAAAATCACTAAAACAGAGTTCACTATTTAGCTGAAACTAAACTGACTCATCACTGACTCGCACTGTTTGTGGACATGTGACTGTGAAAACTTCCTAAATATAAAGCACGTCTTGGAGTTACCATAAATGTTGCAAGATTCATAAGATGAAGGTACAACTGTCTCGCCTACATCAATCAGGTAAGATATATGTCGATTTAAAAAGATTTTAGTCTAATAAGTAGGAGTTATAGGTGAAATTAAAATTATAAGGCATACACACAAAATGAAACGTTTTTTTCACTCAAAATTCCAAAATAGAAAATTATTTACTGAATATCTTTGACAATTCTGGTCGTATCAACACAAAATAAAGGAATTACATAAATTCTTGTATTGCAATCTAAGCTGTCATTAAAAAATACAATAGTAGTAGTATTTATTTATTTATCTGAAACGGTTTAGCAATAACGAAAGGCAAACGTTTAATTTTTTTTAAACTTAGGTTTTAAAAACACATGAAGATAAAACAATTTTATTTTTACCTGATAATTAGAAAATTATTAGTTTGTTTTTAAAGAATTTTTTTGTATTAAAAACCTAAACTTAAATGCTAATGCTGTTGAAAGTCTTCACACTGCAATGATTGGCGACAGTATTAATGGTTGAAAACAATCGTAGACAATAATATTACACGGCTGTTTATTTTTATTCGAAATCATAGACTTGATGAAATTTGAAATTAATTTATAATATCTTTACTATTAGTTTGTAGCCGAAAAAATAAAAAAATTATGAAAGAAGATAATCATTGTTCCAAAATGTAAAAACGTTTTTCACAAGTTTAAACGATAAATTTATGTCTAAGTAAATAAATCACTAAGTGCATGCATTGTAACCTATACCATGAAATCAAAATATTATTCATGACTAAAGGAACAGGGGTGTTATATTTGCATGTATTGTTTGCAAAATATAGGTACGTTACTTCATTGTAAGCAGTTACTAAACTAAAAATCAACAGTTTCAATATAAAATACAAAGATCTGTTACTAGGAACGTTTTCCTTAGGATACTAAATTATTGAGTTACAGGCCTAAAGCGTAGCCACACGGTTTATTTTACAGCCATTACTAGAATCATATATTCGTCCTTAACCAATATTAAACACGTAATTACTTTAGGAAGCTGCAAAATATCTAATAATTAAAGCTATATAAATTATATATATATATATATATATATATATATATATATATATATATATATATATATATATATATATATATATATACAGCATATAAAATTAGGGACGGGGATACTTCTCAAATATATTTCAGGCTCAGTTATTAGTTGTGTCCAAGATTCATCCGAAATATAAAATGATGTAAATGACAATTCCTAAACAGGAAATATGGTATCGATAGATTTATTGACACTAATTCCGTAATTTTCTAAATTTAGCTATTCATATAATGATTTCTATCCTATTTCTCTTCAACCACCTTATTTTCTTCCCGTCTACTCGTAAAAAGTTTGTAAAACCAATGTTAAATATAATTGAATCAGTAATTAAACTTAAGCATCCTACTGTACAAACAAACACTGTACAGTGAAGAAAATATTTCCCCTTGAAAAGCACAATTATTCAACTTATCTCATTTATTTTCTTTGCTATAACATTTTCTTCCTGCTTTTTTATCCATTTCTGAAAAACTTTTTATTGTTACACAGAAAGAGAAAACGGTGGAATGAAATACATAGAATAAAGTAATTATTAAGATAACAAAACCTCATAAATTACGGTAAAAACAATAATAAGTTTTATCGATCTGATATTTACATAAACAACCGTTCACATAATTTTAGAGTTATGAATCATTGATCCCTACCTTAAATCTGAGTATGAAACATATTTGAAAATAGATATAAACTTCCTAATCTTATTGTAAATATATCTGCTCTTATAAAAATAAAATACGAGAATAGCAATGTACATTTACGCTTTTAACATACAAATGTTTGTAAACTATCTAAGAATATTTGTTAAAATGTCATGGAAATTAAATATTAATTTACGTGGTCAATAAATTTTAGAAACAGCTACTATAAACCAATAGTTAATAAAAAACTGTTACTGTATTTTCTTTTTTTAATATAATATATTTCAATGCATTTGTTCCCACGACTGATGATATTCACTAAGCCCCAGCTTTTTTTATTTCGGAATTACTATTGTGTCAATTTGGAAATTGTTTTCATAATCTTCCTTTTTCTGAGTCAAACCGTCTTCTTGTGTTTTAACTGATCATTCGCAATACTCTCAAAAACTTAGTGGTTAGCCTGAACTACGGTCCCCTGATCACGTCTCATGTAAGGTCAGTCAGAAGTGCAGGAAGCTTTATTTTAAAAGTACGTGTGTTCGACCAACTAGACGTGATATTTTAGCTATAAGAGGTTCAAAATCCTATGGAAGGTCTTCCTGGTATGAAAATGTTATCTCAATGAGTTCTGAAAAATCCAAACAGAAACCGTTTAAACCAAGCAGCGTGCTGATGGCCACACGGAATTATTTTAATGGTTTTTATCACTCATATACTGTATTACTATCAAGAGATTGAAGGCTTAGTCCTCGTTTCTGGCCTGCCACTAGTTCATGGACTTGAGAGTAAGAATTTGTCGTCCATTTCTTGAAGTAGTGGCTTTCCTCATTTTAGCAATCTTTATTCATTCGTTCTCTTTGGCTGACAAACTAAGCCTGATTACTGTAATGAATGTTCTCTAGGATAGTTTAGTTGCAGTAATTGTTTCTTAAGTTGCGTTTTTGTATCTTATGAAATAATGCATAAACGTTTGTCTATTTAGAACACAGGTGGATCTTCAAAAGCTCAGGAAGATCTTTAAAATCAATAGTGTAAGGCTGAGATCCGTATATCCTGCCCTGAATGTTTCTTCTGTTCCGGAGTTTGTTTACTTCTAAGACCTCTTGAAGGAGAAATACAGTTTTTCAAAAACTATGTTTATCCTATATTTTTTACGTAATTGTTTTTATTATTCGTTATTATGATGTCTATCGTAAGGTTTTCTTATCGGTAAATACTTTTAATACTTAAACACTTCATTCCAACTACTGAACTTTTAATAATTTACAGCTTTGATGTTTTAAACTAGCTCAAATCAATAATCTATAAAATACAATATTATTTTGAATAGGACTGGTTTAAATAAAATAAAATCTAGGCTAGTTGAACAATTCTTGGTTTAAATTGAATTCCCCTTCATAAATAACGAGCCACTTGACGTTCATTTGCCAACTTTCATTTTACCAGCTCTTATTTTTTTCCAACCAATGATAATTGCTTCATTTTGAGTTTTAGTCTATGCCAGTTTTATAAAACCTGTTCTTGGTTTCCTGCAGATTCTGCAACATATACTTAGTTTCTAAAATCACTAGTGCTTAATAATTGGGTTTTATCCACAATTAAAGATATTAAAATTCATTTTTCTTAATTTTAAGGCTACAAAAATACTTGTGCTCTACACCTTTGATTTATCCTCTTACATTTTCTCTAAGCCAATAACTCTGCCATGTTATATCTCCTGGTTCTGTTCTTTTTTGTCTTATATCTATACTATTATTTAAAAATCTAATGGTGTGTGGGTGTGTCTTGAAACGTCAGAAACAGTCTAAAAAACTGAAAATTTTGCATTTGGGCAAAATCTTTTAAAAATATTATTTTAAAGAGTTTAAATATTAAACCGTTGCTATGCACAGAAGCGGGCAAGCACGTGCACTATCTGTTTGAGTAAACAAGGCCGGTCCAAAGTGTCGATTTTGTTCGAAAAACAGAGCAAGAAGGAAAAAATTAATTTTTTCTTCGAACGTATAAAATTAAAGTTAGGTTAATTTTTTTCTTATTTATAAAACGCAAATAGTATAATTAAATGTAGCCTAATACCAAATTTATTTCATAAAAATTAAATTTTTTAATTATTAAATGGTTTAATAAATGCTCCAAAAATCATAAAAGGGTCAATTGCGGGAGAAAGTAGTTTCGAGGGCAGTTAAAGCGTAAAGTACTATCGAAGGGGGCTAGAACTGTCATTAAAGTTCGTCACAACTTCTTTAATTATGAAATAGACCATGGTGTCAGAAATGTAACAATATTCCACCATAAGTGACATTTTCAAGCATCAGCTAAAAAACGAGCACAAATCTTCGAAAGAAAGTTCAGTAGGACACTATTTTGCTAGCAAGACGAAGTTTTGATAAGCAAATAAACCGCGTAGCGAAATAGTGGGAACTGCCAGATAGCAGGGAGACGCAAATCAACTTTCGTGGGAGATGAACGTTTTCCGGAGATTCAGAAAGAGGTGTCAGGAAGCTGTTTCGTGGCTGAGAAGAAAACCTAGCCCAACACAGACATGGAGGTTGTCTACTTCTAGCGCTCGCGATTTCGAATTTGACTGTTTCGCTATGTAAAAAATTATAAAAAGTATTAAAGGCGGCCTTAAGAAAAATCAGTGGCGATTGCTATAAGCTCCAAGACTCTAGAAAAACCAGGAGGCAGAAGAGGAGCGATCCCAGTGAAAGTTTTATTGAAGTCTGAATTTCATTCGTAAATAGCCATTAATTAAATTTCTTAAAATCATAGCTTTAAACTTTTCTAAATAAAAATTTAATCACTTATTGAAAATTAATAATTGAAAAAATATCAGCAAATGGCTCTTTTTTAAATGGCATTACATGTGGAGGTCATGAAATATAAATTGTTCAAATATAAAAATGCAAGTTCTAAAATCACAAGATTAAAGTTATATCAAATTATAAAACTTTAACGTTTACCAAAATCAAAGCACTATGTATTAAAAATGAATAGTAACATATCTTCTTTAAAGTCAATATAAGTAAGAGAATAAGAAATTCATAAAAAAGTCAAAAATAAATGATTTAATACTTAAGTAAATATAACTTATTTTATGGACATATCTCGTATAATTAACGTCTAGCATCACATAACTGGGAAGATGTAATTCTAGTAAAAATTGGTTCTGAAATCCTTCAGATTTATTTTTGGGGGCACAAATATAAAAGCCACCAGGAAATAGTCTTCCCTATTACTTCTAAAAATAATTATATGAACAAAAAATAAAATAAATAGGTATAAATTATTCTCTTTGTTGTATTTAAATAGGTATGTAAATTTATGTGTGTATTTTCAATGTGTGTATTTTGTTAAAAAAACAAAATGTTCTCTAATGGTTACAAAAGTTAGAGACAGTGAAATAAATGTTAACCAATTAATTGATGAACTTTATGAAAAGATTATATGTATATTTCGGAATTGTATCAACCATCTAAGTGTATTTAATGTTTAAAAAACTACTTATTATTATCAGAATAAATAACAAAATTTCGGTGGAATTTAAGTAAGAATTGTAAAATATTTAGGAAATGCAAACTTTTATTTGTATTCAAATTTTTATTTAATAAAAACTAGTTAAATCAAAAAATGAATAAAAATATTACTACTATCCTGTGGTATATCGATTCATAAAATTTTGGATTTTTTTCCAACTATCAACAAAAGTAAAATTGAATAATTAATTTAAACTAGCACAAAGCTTCTTTAAAAAATAGTCTTGAAATAGAAAGGCACTAGATAAATTTATCAAACTATCACATAAATGGGTTTGAACATTTTGGTTGGTTTTTAAACAAGGTCCAGGGATTTATCTAGTGGCAGAACACGCTGGACACACCACAGTTACCAGGATATGGTAGAATCGTAACAGGATTTGGTGGAATCATATTTCAACCGCGGTTGAACTGGCGCTTTTCGTCCCCACAGGGCCTATCATCATCAAGGTACAGTTTACATACGAGTAAATGTGGTCACATTGTTGTTAGGGTGTGGATAGCGAAAATCAGGGATTTTCTCCCTGAGAGGGTGCAAACCGTTAGGCCGCGGCAGTGTGTGTGTGTATGTTACTCAATTACGTAAAAACCACTGGACCCATTGAGCTGAAACTTTACATGGACAATCTTAGACATCTTCTACATGGAGTCCCTGGATAACACATGGACCTATTTTTATTTAAAAATTCCATCTGTGCTTCACCTCACTGGCTTTGAAAATTCCCTTAACACTCAATTACCGAAACTCCATTATATACTTGGCTTATTCAGCTGATAGTAAATATGTTTTTAATCATCGTTAAAAGTAACTTTTTATAAAAATCAAACAGGTGATAGTAGATGTTTGTTGCTATTCATCTTTTATGGTTAGGTATACTTTACAAATTGCATGTTACAAGTCTTTCATTCTCTTAGCTTTCAAAAGAATATTAGGTAAATTTGATGATCTATAGTTTGAAATATTTATTTGGATTTAATTTTAGGATATTACATTCAACCCAAATACAAATACAAATTAAATAAATAAAGTTATACGTCAACCCCGTGCAAAGGATGGGTACTCTGCTGGTATATATATATAAATTGGCAACACTGATTTCTTGTATTCAATTATCACTTTCACTATATGTAGCTAAAAAGTTGATGCTCGAAAATGGAGATACTATCCATCTTTAAAAGTTAACTCGCATAAATACCAAGTAAGATTCTTGTTCAAGCACATATAGTGAAAGTTGTATATATATATATATATTCTTTAACAATGAAAGTCACCTAACGACCACTTTATAAGGTACGATCTAATTATAGTTTTCAATATTGGAAAAGGTTTTTGTACTAATTAACTAAAAATAAAGTCCAAAAAATGTAAGACGGAAAGTGGTCCGTTTTTGGAGACAATAAAATACAAACAGTAAATAAAAAATGTTGTACAATAAATTTCATTTTATATTTCACATTGTTGCGTTTTAAGAATTGTTTTAGTCCTCCTAATTGGTAACAAATTATTAAAAATTCATGTTAATATAGTGATACCCGGCACATCGTCTAGTATAATACGTGAACATATTTTCGAATCGTTAGAAAACCAATGCAAACGTACGCTGTTGTACTGATTTCTTAATGCGCTAAACTCACTAAATAAATAGAATAATATTTTAATAATAATAATATCATTAGATAATTATATTTGGTTATTAATTTAAATAATAAGTAATATTAGTAAAATATATTTTTAATATAATAGAAAAATATTTGTCAAATACAGCTAATTGTTCAATTGAGTTTCATTTATTGATAAATGACTTAGTTGAAATAAAATAAATAGCAATGAAATATAAATAAATATAAGTAAATAAACTATCAATAAACTATAGTTTAATACAATAATCTAAACATATTTCATATTAGAGGACTTTTCCTGTTTAATAATGTTAAAATACGTGTTACATTTAACGGACACTTTTGAAATTTATCAGAAGATAGGTGATCCCCAATATTTTAGCTGTCTTACCTATGATAGCGTATTTATTAGAAATTCCGTTATTAATTGTGTATTTCTAATGCAGCTGGAAATTCTTTTGCTGCCACCTTTTCTGTTCTGAGTTATTGATTTTTTACGAAATAGCATAGGTTAATCTGTTAATGCGTTTATTGCTCCCTTCTTATCGAATCGCTGCACACCCTCGGGGAATTATTAAGACAAACAAGAATAGCAAACATAACAGCCAAACTTTTACTTTGGAAATATTTCAATAAGACAGCTACCTAAACTTTACATTAAGTCTTATGATTATATAAGAATCGTTTGACTGTCACTTTAAGTTCCATCTTTATTGTAAACGTGATGGATAATACATTAAGTGATTAAGAGATATAAAAGTAGGGACAATGTTATCAATTTTCCATGTTAAGTAGTTGTTCGTGGAAATAAAATATCTTTACAATTAAACTACTTGAAGTTCACAAAACGTATTTTTGTGCATAATTTTAAGTATTACAAAGTTTTTATTTGTTCAAATTAAACAACGTTTAGTTTGAGATAAAGCTTGGGATAAAGCTTTGGGCTTATGAAACCCAGTTGAAAATCTTCTTAGCAATCTCGTTGATATTATTTACTTGGTTTTATTATGTCGAGAAATGCTGATAAGTGATAATAAATAACCGAACATATCTCAAATGTTATGAGTTCTAACGCTATAAATATCATCAGGTTAACTCAGATTACGGTTGTCATGCAAAAGTGACAAATAGCTTTCAGATAATATTGCAAAACTCATAAACCTGACATTCAGTATCAGCGTGCACACATTGTTTATTTAAACGTTTTAATTTAGTGGCATTAAAGTATATCAGTAATTTCCCTTGTATGTCCTACTCTATAGTACATTTAAATATTATCTCTGTATTCAGTATGGATGTATATGTGATTCCATTAACCTTAGAGTCTCCTTCACACTACGTTTATCGTGGTATTTTTTCCGCGTTGATCTTTTTTTTACGTTTGATTGTTTTATTAATAAAATGAATATTAGCATTGTGGGTTTTTAAGCATTTTAGTGTTTTTATTATTTTAGCATTTACTTCATTTGGTTTTAATCCGAAAATACTGTATAGAGCTGACGTTTGTTATAGATATAAAGTTTGTTTTGTTTGTTTGTAATAATATTTATATTGAGTCAACTAATTACCGAATAATTTTCAACCTGTTTGAAAACACCAGTACATAATTCTGCTTGGTTAACCTAATATCTGACGTCACTAGAAAGACCTAACGCTATCTGCAGAGTGTTTTTCACTTCTTGTGACAGTTACATTAAATGTTCAATTTATTATATGTGTAGGCCATATTATATATGTAAATATATAATACCTTTCGTCCTTAGAAAGGTTAATACACTTAGAATACGATATTAGCCATAGGCATAATTTTAAAATGTTTCTTAAATTTTTAGTAAATTATACCAATAGATGTTGTTAAGATTAAAAATTCTGAAATTAACTTAATATAAATCACTTAGTTAACAAATTTGTTTGAAGCAGTTAATAATGCATTTATAATTTATTTATAATTTTATAAGTATTTAATTACTATACAATAATTAATAAAAACATATTATATAATACAAATATATAAAAATATATAAAAATATAAAAAATTTAATATAAAAATCGTAGTACATATTTTTGTCGTGTACAAGGTAATTGTTTGCAATAATTTGAAAAATGAAACATTTAAAAATTGTAAAAGCCAAAATAAGGTTCATAAAATATTATTTTATTACTTTTATAGCTAAAGTTTTTATAGCTTTATATCCATAATTTAAATTTTTTGTTTTTAACTAACGATTCAATTTATCGGGAACAAAAATAATATCAGCATTACTTATATTTTTGAATGAAGGGAACACGTATGCAGCTTATAATAATGAAGGGAAGACTGCTAAAAAAACTGTCTAAATCATGTGATGAAGACAGTAATTTCTTAAAAGATATCTGAATTGCCTCCTCTTTAATTTTTCAAGTTGCTTAGAACAACGTTTCAAAGTATTTCTGCAGTTCATATTTCAGGAATAAAGTAACGAGCAATATAATTGTATTTACATTTGACAATGGCAAATGGGCATTACTGCCCACATAACAATATAAATAAATGAATATAAATAATTATGTGATCCATTAAAAAATGTTTAGAAGGTTTTCATATCTTTGGTTGTTACAAAACTGATATCTTTTAGTATAGGAACTCTCTTTTTAAAATCACCAACAAACATAAGAACGGTTTGCTTTTGACACAAAAAGCTATTTTCAGCCATCAAACGCACGCACTAATTGAAAAATACTGGTAGGATTTATATATATATATATATATATATATATATATATATATATATATATATATATATATATATATATATATATATATATATACTTACTTATTGCAGTGCTTTTTTCAAATTATTGATCATTATATAAAACTGAGGGTTATTTTAACAAGTCACTGTTCAGACTCGAGTACAACTTTATCAGAATTTAGTCGTTTATTTTGAAGATTTTCAGATGAATTTCCGAAACAGTTTTTAAATTTTTCAACTTGAATCGTTTAAGTCAAAAGTTTTTTAGGGCTCCTCAAAACTCACCCTCGTCATTGCCAACCTTCCCAGCCTTTCCCCTCCCAATATTTAAGGGCCGTAATCACTGTTTCACTTTGGATACCAGTTTTACTTGAGACTAAGTATTACAGGAATTGAGAATAGATGCCTGGTATTTAAATTTTATTCTGCTTACCGTAATATATTTTGAATTTCGTAACGTATTTACTATTTCTTAACTTTATGCGATTTATCTACCTACGTGTTCAGTTTCGAATTATTATACTATTATCAAAAATACTTTTCCTAGCAAAAGTAATGTTCAAACTAAAAAAAATATTCATTCGCCGAACAAACTGAATAACATTCCGGTAGATCAAGCTCCAGTATAAAGGGGGTAAACTGTGCATGTGAAAATGCACGTCAAACGTGTTCTTTACAACATGCAGTACCGTTTGTCTTTTTCAGCTATGACACACAAGATTTATCGACGTAATAAATTATAAATCATAATGAACACAATTTACTTTGTTTCATGTATTGGTTTGTCTGTACTTCATTGTAATTCAATATATTATTAAACAAAATAAAGTTACGGTTAGCTAATGTAAGTTTAAGATACCTAATTTAAAAATGCATTTCGTCGTTGCATTGCCCGTATCCCGTTAATATCATCCAATGATTTTGAATAGTCCTTTTGAATAGTTTTTTTTACGGCTTGAGTTTTAATGGTATATATATATATATATATATATATATATATATATATCGACTTCTTGTAAGAGTAAAACAATTATGGTTTAATTGCGTTCTTTTTCTAATAACTATTGTCGATCTTTGAAATATTTACCTAATACATTTCTAGACCGAAGGACCTGAGGTACTGACATCAATTTACATAGAAACCAAGAGATAAACAAATGTGAACATAAAATGAAAATATTTAGAATTAACACATTGGAACACACACACAAATTTCCTACGATAGACATCCACTAAAGTGTTTGTTACAATACCTGAACAAAGGCTTATATCGATTTCATGTTAATGAGACGTATTCAGAATTTACGCGGAAGCTTCATATAGTAGATTGTAAGTTTAGGACAAAGTTAATATACGATATTTTATCCTAATCTTTTTAGCTTAAGTATTAGATTAGACAATTTCGGGACCAGCAATTTTAGAGGAAAAATCTGATGCCAAGATATAGTGAGGAGTCGAAGTTTTCAGTAGTATTTCACGATATTAGAGCAGCTACAGTCTCCCTCAAATTTGAAGACTTTTCTCATTGAAACGTTGAATAGATTCGGTTTAAGGTCAAATGAACTTGTAACAATACACGTCAGACTGGGCATTTCATATCAGGTGATAATCATTTATCACTGCCACAGATTTTATACACGATGATAAATGAGAGTTTATCACATGCACAACTTGGAACATTCTCATTATTTAAATTAATTATTTGCTTAAAATATAATAAATAATGAATTTCAAATGAAATATAAATTAATAAGTGAGTAAATTATTATTTAAATAAAATTCAATTAAACAGCTTTTGAAGATATTGACGTGTTATAGCGTGTTTAATTGACACAAAATAAAGTTAAATTACCACATACATTTACACACACACACACACACACACACACACACACACACACACACACACACATACTCACACCTACGGACACGTTTATAAAACAAAGATTGTCCTTTAAAATATCAAGAATTCGCACTTTCGTATCATTAAAGTTGGTTTTCCTAGCATCATAATCAGAACATTGGACAATTGATCAAAGTTGAGGTATTTTGTACTTATTACCCCCTATTATTAAGGAATACCTATCAAACGTAATAACTTGCCCAAAGCTTTCTGTAAACGACCCTAAAGATGTAAGTTGTAATCTCAGCTCAAGATAAATTCCCACTATGGCTTCTCTATACTAAGCCGTTATACTTTAAATAATGTCACTTTTATAAAGTACTTTAAATTTCTTTGTTAATTAAAGGTGTTTTTATTTATCAAACAAAAATTATTTCCTAGTTTAAATATCGTTGTTATACGTTTTAATCAATTACTATATTAGACAATACTTAAATGTAAGTAACTGTCAACGGTGAGTATTCTCGATCAATAATTACAACGTAATCTATTACCTACCTGATAAATGTGGCATAGAAGAGCTAGTTATTTGTATATATTAATACTTAAGTGTGACAAAACCTTGCTTCCTGAGGTATATAGTTACACCAACATAAAGCTTTCTACATCAATAAACAAAAGTTATACCTTGGATTGCAATATACGATCGTTACTTTCTTTCTTTGTTAACCATAAAATTTCAAGTTTTTGTAAAGTGTTTTGCCAATTTCGTATCTGACTCCTTCCGTTTCAGATAGGCCTAGTACAATACTTTCTATGCACAGCCTTCTAACCCGGTTTCTATTTCGATATGCTTTGTATCCGTCACATTATAAGAATAAAGGTTTGAATCCTTATATTTATTTATTCAGTTGCAAAACTATACAATTAGAACCCTTTTTCAATGCCTGCTCTTATACATATTCTCTCTATATGAATCATGTTCAAATTTTCAATTGCAAATTAATTTTTTTTTTATTCATCCACTATAGCTCAAATACGTGTTGATGTTATTATAGTTTCTTCAAATAACTTTGTTCCTTCATTAAATTTTAAAAAGTTGAAAACTTTACGTTTCATTCGAACTGAATGACTATATGTTTTAAATCCAACATTCAGGCACTAATGCAACTGGCCAATAGTTAGAAATGTTTCATAAAAAGGTATATGAAGAACACTATTTTAACCAACTCTTCGTGAATTGCATACGATGAAAATTTGATTGCAAAAGGGATTCCTCACTTGGACAGGAATCTATGACACTATATATTGTGATTCTGTCATATGTTTATACATATTTATATACTGTATCTATAATTATTTAATAAAAATTAACTAAAAAGACGTTTTACCAAGTAAATAAAATTATGACTTTCACCTTTTACGTGGATTTATTTTATTGTTTTTGACTAAAATTTTATTAAAAATTGTTTAAAGTTTTATAAAAAGGTTTTGTTGTTGTGAAAGTACTTCTATTTTTAGGCTTATATATGGTGTAATAAAAAATTGTTTTCAGGCTTGATGAGGAAACAAATCAGTTGCCGAAACATGGTAACCAATGAATAAACATGACTCGATATTCAACCAGCTTGTCACTTTCTCAATGAATATCTCAACTGCTCGAATAAATATGGTTTTTTTTTGTTGGCATAAGAAAGAATATTCTTTAATATTTTATATTACGTGTTTCCTTTTACTTACAGATATTAGATTGCGAAAATAATATATTTCCTACTGATAATAAAGAAAATAATAATGCCGCTTTAGAAAACCCTTAATTAAGTGTTCAATACAGTTTTTCATTTACTTTTCACAGGCGAAAAGATAAGATATTTGGATCGAGTTCTAGTATAGAGTCTTGTAACACATTTTAAGCATGCGTGAAATTTTTTAGGCTGTATATTTGCCCTAATTTTAGGTGAAATGCTTAGAGAGCTTCCGAAAATCAGATTATTTACCTTTCTAATGGGCAGAACAGATGTTCCCTAAGTGTTTTCCAATACTTCCGTTTGGAGTTTTAAGGGCGGCTTTACAGTAATACTGGGATTTTATAACGCAAGTATTATTTTTATTAGGTTTCCATTGATATTAGTTAAAATTGGTACTTTGGGTGCTTTGTATATTTTATCTTATAGTATTTATTATTTGTTTTATTTTTATATGGTAATAAAATAAAAATAATATGCACTGTTGTACATTCGTAATGCCCTTACCACATAGAGCGTACGTGCAAGAGGAGTACTTATCAAACTGGAAACAGATATACTAATAAATCAACTAGAATTACTTTCCTGCAGCTCTCTTCCTTTACATATGACCTCTTACACTCACCCCTTCTCAAAACTGTGCATGAGATTCTTTCGTCCTAAATCCGTGAATATTAATAATCTTATTAACAATATACGCGTATTAACCTTAATTTTCATCAATACACCATGTACTCACCACGCATGGTGAATACCTTCGCATGGTGAAAAATTAACAGGTGTAATACTTGAAACTACCAAGAGCCATAAAAATTTCAATACACCCTGGTCGGTACAAATTAGTAACTGCATTCCAGGTAGAACAAATAAAACTATTCTACTTAGCATGGCGTGTATCTTTCTGGAATCACTCTTAAATGGTCATGAAGCTCCGGATGTAATTCCTATTTTATTCGCCTAAAAGTAAATGAAACAAATACTGATGGCAATACATTACTAATTTTACAAATTGCTAAATAATAACACAAAATTGTGAAATCAACGTTGTTTATTATAAATATTTAGAAATACTTTTTTATTTAAAATGTTTTTACAAAAATTTTCGTTCAAATATTTTATTACGTAAATACTGTTAATTACAAATTTTCATAATTTACTTAACATGTAAAAAAACTATTACATTTACTTTCAAATATATTTCAACTGTACAAAATGATATTAGGTAATTATATTTTAATAAATAAAGATATCAAATTATAAGAAAATTCCAAAATCCCACAGCTTTACGATTTTACGTAAGAAAGGGCCTGTCTGAGCACGTAATACAAAAGTAAACATGAGGTAGGATCAAAACGTAATCGAAAGGTTTGGAACATCACTAAGAAACATCTCCTCGGGGCAAATCCATCTCTTCCTTTGAATACGAATTACCTTATAATGTTTAGCCCTTTGAAATGCAAATTAGGATTGGTTTTGTTTAAGAAGACTTTTAGACTATGTAAATGTAATTTGGTGCTTTACATTGATTTAATTAAACAATTTCAACGTCACATGCTTGTTTTACCAATAAATACCACTTTTTTACGGCCCATTTTATAAAACCTAATTTTGGAATATATTTAAATGTGTAGTCAATAACGATTTCGCATGATCAAACAAAAATCTTGTTTTATTATTCAAACAAATACAATGTGCATGCACATATGTATTCACTTATGTATGCACATGTGTCTTCGCCCATGAATTCACATATGTATTTACCATATGTATCTATTCACTTATGTATTCACCTATTTATTCACATATGTCTTCGCCCATGTATTCCCATAAGTATTCTCATGTACAATTTTCGGGAAAATATGATTTTTTAACAAAAAACTATTTTCGAGGTAACTATTATTGATTTAGGCAACACAAATTTCGTCTAGTTATTCCTTTATATAATTTCATTTAATTTTATTTACTTTTATACAAAACATTTAATAAGAGACACTTGTCCATAGTAGCACTTATTTTATTTTCAATGAGATCTACAGTTTTAATAAATGATTTGAAGATAGAATTAGGAAATGTTAGTTTTACTTAGTTAATTATTAAACTCAACTATACTTTATAATTGTCCGTATTGCATGTCTAAATAGCAGATGCCTGTAGAAAAGGAGATGTTGGAAATAATTGATTTTTCAGATATAATTGATCACAACATGTAACGTAACTTAAATAGTCATTTATCAATGAACATATAAATAAAAATTCAATTAGGTCTTTAGAGTAGAGTCAGTAAAATATTTCCTTCAAACAGACGTTAACATTACCTAGAGTCAAATATGTTTCAATTTTATCATAAAAGAAAACAATTTCTAATTGCAAACTCTTTCATTTAAGATGCTGAGTATTTTTAATACTTGAATAAGTAGTTCAATTCAAGTTCAAGGAAAAACAAAAAAAAACCATTCATGTGTCTCAGTAAAGTTACATTAAGTTATTGAAAAGAAATATCTATATTAGGAGAACTGATTAAATTGTTAAGAACTATTTTAAAAAAAAGTATTAATATGAATTGAAAATTGCTTACTTTCAATCTGCTATGAGTAAGAGATGATGAAAAGTGTGTATAACAATTTATTTTAGATGATTGTATATTGTTACAAATTTACTAATATAATCATTATATTTTATTTTTCTTTTGCTTGAATAGACGAATAAGATTTTAATGAGGAAGTTAATGAATAACATTAACGATTGCTTTATATTAATTAATCCATAAAGTTATTTTATTAAGAGAAAAAGTCATATAATAGATCTATTTATACTTCTGTTAAAGTAAGAACAAGATAAAAGCTGTATTTTATGTCTTGGAGGATACTGCTGCATATTTAACAATAAAATAAAATAAATAAACCAACTCATTTACAGTAGGTTTTGTCGTTTAACGAAATTAGAAAGCAATCAATTTTCGTTTAGCACGCGACCCCTCCAATAGTTATTCTATCCACAACTGAGTCCGCTACATCATGGTTTCTGGCGTCCCTTTCTTCTTCGTCTTCTGGAAATCCATTTCCAGGTTTTTTTTAATGATCTATGGACATACTTTTCATACATCTATACCAGGAGAGTTGGTTCCCTCTACAGTGCCTGTAAGTGGCGTTTCTGCATTAATTATATCTTCAGCCCAATCCGTTTTTAATCCTGTGATGTGCGAAGAGTGTAAGCTCCAGGAGCGACAAAGTCACCGCATTTTCCAACAATGCTGTTCATAGGTTTCTTTTTTTATATTTATTCCATTATAATGAATGTAAGTGACTGTTAATAACACTTCCTGTACTTCATTCACGGAATATATGTTTATAATAATTTCCGTTCCAGTAAATGTATTCCAGCACAACTCTTTAAATTTCCCCTTTCAAAACCTACTGCAATATATTCTGTTCCAAAGTAATAGCTTACTGACATCATTTGTGCACGTGTTATCCTAATCCTCTCTAATTTTACCAATAACGTTGCCAACAACTCTGAACTTAGACTTACAACGTCTGATAATAATATTGTCGTATTATATTCCTCCATAATTGTACAACCTATTTTGCTACATTTGCTAAATCAATGTTTCAAATCTAAGTTTTTATGAAAATTTTAAATAGAGCAAGAGAGTGTTTTTGTCTCAGATCGTTGTCAACACCAAAATATTCTAACAAACTTGTTTCTTCTTGAAGCATCTTGTATTTTCTGTAAATATTTTCTCATTAGTTATAATTCACCAGGTTTTATTCTGTTTTCCCTTAACGTGCACAAATTGTTTTTAATTCTTTTTTGCCATGTGGTATTTCAGGCTTGTAAGCATGAGGCATAATTTTATGGAATACGATTTTCGTTTTCAGTTGGTTATTTCAAAATAAACAAGTTATCTAATCAAGACCTTCTTGGCTTGAAGCTTCTATGTTCTCCCATATTCGATTTTGTCTATGAACCAAATTCCTGTTTTCTATCCAAAAACCTTGTGTGTTTGAAAGGTATTAAAATAAAACCCATATAATTCCTAGTCATTTGCCTTTACTTACAACATAAGCAATATTTTCTTCACTTTTTATGCTCGATCTAACACATAAGCATCTTGTCCTTTTAGACGTTTATTAACCATTCATAGTGAAGAATACATTTCTGTATTAGATGCATATATCGAAGCTCGATAGGTAATTCGAGAGGAGGTTTTTCCTTTTAAATTATTTTATTTCGTACTTCAGTTTCATTGCTTTTCAAAAGCGGAAATTTGTGTTTCACTTTCTGTATTTTCTTTTCTTAGTTGTCATTACAATATCCACCCATGTTCTCTTTTACCAATATAACAAGGTACATTTTAGATTCCTACTTATCGATGCGGATCCATTGTCACTCATTCTCTTCTTTTTCTGTTTAGCATAGCCTACCTATCGTTTAACTAAGCTTTCTTAGCTTTTAAAGTCTTGTATAGTTTACAGTTGCCTATACTTTCTTTGTTTTAGTAAGAATTTCTATAAGAATCTTCTTCATATTTGTGGCAGTACCAAAATGAATATCTTGCAATATCATATAACTTCAATATCATTATTACTTTATATTACGGAAATGTAGTGAATCTAACTTAGAGATTGGTTGTTACTTCAGTTTGCTTTGTTGGAGATTTCCACCCATGTACCATTTGAACATTGCAACGAGAGCCATTGATCAGAGCTGGTGGTAAAGGGATCCGATCTGCAGCAACATATGTTTTAATACAATACCCAACAGAGTTCTACTCTCAGATACCTGTTATTCCTGAAAATGATTCTTATTTTAGAATGAATAATGCAATAGAAGATTCCACCTTATCATTAAAAGGTGAAGTAATGCAATACGCCAAGAAATTATCGTAGTTGTGACCTTCACATTTGGAAACCGGGTGCCCTATATGACAGTTCACCAACAATATAATTATATGTCTACAGTATTTGCGGTTAAAACTTGAGAATGTAGTGGTTTAAGCATTTGTACTTGGTAGCAATGAAAATAAAGTGTTATCGATTTGCTAAAAAACTGTGGTTCTTAATGGTTTCATAAAACATGCACACAGAATAGATGACACACTTTAACAGCCAGTTAAAAAAATGATTGATAACGTATTTAAATGTGACTAAAGAGTAACAATAAATTAGAAATGTATTCTCTTTTTGTGCTTGGTTGCACCAATAGTCTGAGTTTTATTTAATAAATTGTAGCAACGAAATTAGTTATCTGTCTTTTTACACAAAGGTTTTATCTGGAATGAAGAACGCTATTAAAAGATAGTGAAAAGCCTGAACTCACCCAGATAGATAGAAAAAATCACCTCACAGTCAATTATCTTGGTGAAACATTTCAGAAGGGGAAAAGAGCTTTATTCGACGCGTAAAGATGCCCCTGTTGTTTTTAATTTCTGACTAAAATAACCTAATGTATAAATTGATCTACTCAAGTAGGATATACATAAACAAATAGTAATTAAATTTTTCTAAAAAATTGTGAGGTGTAATGGTTTCATAAAACGCAGAAACGGCAAGGATGACCAACTTTACCAGACAGTTAAAAAATGATAGATAACGTATTTAAATGTTACTAAAGAGTAACAAAAAATTCGAAATGTATTCTCTTTTTGTGATTGCTTGCATCAATCGGCCGAGTGTTATTTAATAAGTTCTAACAACGAAATTAATTATCGGTCTTTTTATCTATAGGTTTTATCTAAAATGAAAAGTGATAATAAAAGATAGTGAAAAACCTGAACTGTGCCAGATAATTAAAAATAACACCTCACAGGCAGTCATCTTAATGAAACATTTCAGAAG